>BQNB010005071.1:36165-102175 GCA_026074375.1 Tanacetum coccineum | reverse complement strand
ATGACCTATTTGTTTATACAACGTTTTCCATTTTTACAAAATTCAATGTTTTCCCCTTTTTCAATCAATTCGTGTTGCAAATACCAACGCGTGATCAATATATATAATTAGACGAGATCAAATAATAAATAACATAAGTAAAACCAACCACACCCTTATTAGATATTAACAATGAACCAAACGCACCCTACGTGCTTGCTACACAGCCAACCAAACGCCCCCTTTTGGCGATTCTGATAAACCAAACACACCCTTACGGTTTTCTACCCACCCAAACACCCCCTAACAGTTTTTCTGCTAACCCAAACGCACCCTTAATATGTTTTTGCTAAACCAAACGCACCCTTAATATGTTTCTGTTAAACCAAACGCACCCTTAATATGTTTCTGCTAAACCAAACGCACCCTTAATATGTTTATGTTAAACCAAACGCACCCTTAATATGTTTCTGCTAAACCAAACGCACCCTTAATATGTTTCTGTTAAACCAAACGCACCCTTAATATGTTTCTGCTAAACCAAACGCACCCTTAATATGTTTATGTTAAACCAAACGCACCCTTAATATGTTTCTGCTAAACCAAACGCACCCTTAATATGTTTCTGTTAAACCAAACGCACCCTTAATATGTTTCTGCTAAACCAAACGCACCCTTTGGTGCTTCTCTTAGGCCAAACGCACCCTATGGTGTTGTTTTAACAACCAAACGCACCCTTGTGGTGCATATGCAAAATGAAACGCACCCTTGGGGTTTTTAGTTAAACCACACGCACCTTTTTATGGTGAGAACAAAACCAAACGCACCCTTGTTGGTGCATTAACAACCAAACGCACCATACGGTGGTTACACAGCCAACCAAAACGCACCCTATGGTGGATGGTGACGGTGGTTTGGGTGGCTGTGGTGGTGAGGTGGTGGTGCGTGGCATCGGTGGTGTCGATGGATCTGTGGTGGAGGAGGTGAGTGGCGGCCGATGATGATGTTGGGGGGTGACGATGGTGGGGTGGTGCGTGGGGTGGTGCGTGGCGTGAGTGATGATGTTAATGACAGTGGCGTGGCGAGGGAAACGGTGGTGTGGAGATGCGGCGAGTGGTGGTGTACCGGTTGTGAATGGCGGCCGACAGTTGGGATGGTCGGAGTTTGGCCGAAGGTCGCCGGAGCGGCGCCGAAAATTGATAGAGGAGAGGTGTGTGGCTAGGGTTTGTGAAACAATATGGTAACCCTAATCATCTAAACATATATATATATAAAGTTTTTAAAAAAAATGACAAGTCTAATATAGTTTGAGGTTGAAACTGTAAATATTACAACAAGGACCTAAAGTGTAACTTTTGTAAATTAATGGTTCGAGACTCTTTTAGGCTAGATAACGGATGATTCAACATACGAAACTTGCGCCATTGCGTTCGAAATAATTTTCCCCACGAAAACGAGTATTCACTCGATTATTATTTCATAAATGTTTTACAAACTCAATTAAAATGTTTGTGATTTATTGTGTAGTCATCGGGTAAGTTTTGTCCATAAAGTGAAACTTTAAGTTAAATGTTCGCGTTTTCAACAAACGTTTTTCACTAAAATGTTAAATAATTTATTAATTATTTTTATTTAAATAAATTATGATAATTAAATATAAATTTAATTTTTTTTTTGTCGGTACGCGTTGTTCTCGTTTTTAAAATTTTGCGAGGGTATTTCAATCATTTTCTACATGTTTTCGGGTCTCGGGCAAAACTAAAAAGTTGTTCGGAATGTTGTTTTACATCAAATTGCTTTAGAGTCCGAGTCGTGAAAACGTGATTTGGCGGGTCGTTTCTGATAGGTCAACTTAGGAATAACATATATCTTCTCGTTTTCAAGTCAAATAAGTTAAAAATAAATTTGCACATGAGAGATATGTAATAATAAATATGATTTATGTGACAATAAAAGATCAAAAGTCAAAGTCAAGTTGGACCCGAAAAGTGAAAGGGTAAAATAGTCATTTAAAATTCCAAAAATTGTCAATTGTTACAATAAATCCTAAAGCTGGTTTTCTACCAAGAAAAAATTCATAAGGGGTCTTGTTATGATGCTTAGTTACTAATACCCTATTTTGCACATAGCAAGCAGTATTAACTGCTTCAGCCCAAAAAGTAGTAGGTAGTTTAGAATCAGCTAGCATTGTCCTAGCAGCCTCAATTAGTGTTCTATTTTTCCTCTCAGCTACTCCATTTTATTGAGGAGTTATAGCTATACTAAATTCTCTGTTAATATCTTTTCTCTTACAAAGCTGATTCATCTCCTTATTCTTTAACGCAGTTCCATTATCATACCTAATTACCTTAACCTTTTGATCTATTAGATTTTCTACTCCATTTATAAAGGACTTAAGTATGCCACTAGTCTCATCCTTAGTAGCTAGAAATAAAACCCAACTAAACCTACTATAATCATCTGTGACAACTAGGCAATACATCTTTTTCATTAAGCTTTTTACAAATGTTGGACCAAACAAATCCATGTGAAACATATGTAAAGGCTGGCTGATTGAAGTTACTGTTTTGGACTTATAAGAAGCTCTATGTTGCTTTCCCTTTTGACAAGCAACACATGTTTGATGAATTTCAAAAAGTTTTAAAGGTAAACCTCTTACAAGATTTTCCTTAACCAGTTTATTCATAGTTTTGAATTTTATGTGTCCAAGCCTCCTATGCCAAAGTTTAGATTCATCAGATGTGGCTTTTGCAAAGAGACAAGTTAAACCTCCTTTAGGAACAATATTCTTTAAATCAACACTATACATATTGTTCTTTCTAGGAACTTTAAGTAAAACATGACTTTCATCAGTTAACTTAAAGTTTAGAGACAAAATAATACATTCAGTGTCATTAAAGAGAACACTATTCTTTTTGTCACACATTTATGAGACATTAAAGAGGTTAAACTTTAACACTCTTACAAAATACACATTCTCAAAATCTAAATTACCAGTTTTGATTGTACCTCTACCTGTGATTTTCTCTCCTTTGGGGTTACCTCCAAAGGCAACATATCCTTCATCAATTTCTTCAAAGTCAGTAAGATAGGACATGTTCCCTGTCATGTGCCTTAAGCATCCACTGTCAATCACTCATTTCTCCTGCAAATCTTTTTGTGGATAGCCCTGCACATAAGGTAAGAAAATCAGTCTCTTTTGGGGACCTAAGCCATCACTGACTTAGATCTGCCTTGTGCATCAATATAATCAAACCTTTTTAGGATGGTTGATGCACTGTTGTGTTTAGAAACATGGTTTATTACTTTAGTATTTAGTTTCCAAACCCAACAAGCTGAGGCCTTAACATCATTAACCTAGTTTCCCTTAACAGCATTAAGTACTGCTTTTGGCCTAGCAGTATTAACCTTTTGATATAAATTACTATTCACTGTTATTCTAGGTTGAGCAGTATTAACTGGTCTAGCAGTAGTAAGTGATACTAGGCTATACCTCATTAATACTGCTTTTGGAACCATGTTCCTTTTAGGACTGGGGTAAGTCATTCTAGAAAAATTCTGGTGATTCACCCTTTGAGTATAGTTCCACACTAGTTTTACCATCTTTTTATTATTAAACTGTCTCTGATGGTTATTACAATCATACTGCAGGTGATCAAAACTTCCACACACATAGCAAGCTTTGTTAATCATCTCAAAATTACTTCCAAGTTTTTGAGACATCATATTATTCCAGTTTCTTTGGTTTCCTCTAGGACTACGTGTGTTCAGCCTATTTTGATTGCCTTGTTTAACAGTTATTTTCCTAGGAGACTTTACTTGCTCTTTAGATTTAACAAACACTATTTTAGCAAAACTAGGTTTAACAGTTTTCTTCTCTATCTTAGCCTGAGGCACATCTTCTTCCTCACTATCAGACACCCAATCCTCAATAATTAGAGCACCATTATTCTTCCTAACAACCTTAGGCTTTGCTTTACTAGTCTTAGCTTTACTAGTCTTAACTACATGCTTCTTAACTTTAGGCTCACTAACTATAGGCTCATTCATAAACTCTTTTAGACGAGAGAATGAAAAATTAGGTTTTGGAGGCATAAAGTTTCTTGTATAGGGAGGTGGAATAGCATTATACCCTAAACTTGTTTTCCACTTATCAACTATCTGACAATCTATTAGTTTGCTTAAATTTTTAGATGAATTCTAAATTTTTTCTACTGTTAGCTGAATTTCATCTTTTTGTTTTTGAGCCAGTTCCAACTTCCTCCTAAGCTCTGTAATGGCTACTTCTCTTAATTGAATCTCACATTTTAAGACCTTGATATCTTCCTTATAAACAGCCTCATTTTTCTTATAATCTAGAAGTATTGCTTCTATAGACTCTAAACCTGTTTTATAAGTAATAGCATTTAACTTTGATGTCCTTAAGTCTTTTAACAGTTGTTCATTTTGTTCTTAAAGAATTTTAACATTTTCCAAACAAGATGATGAATAGTTTGAATTAGTAGATACCTCAGAGTTAGAACTTAGAGAAGTGTAAGCCATGAGTGCAAAGTTAGTTGGACCTTCTTCTGCTTGATCACTCCAATCATAACCAGCATCGTCATCTTTACTGGCACAACCCTTGTTGTGTTCTCCCTATTCCTATTTTCTTAGTTCCTAGGAGCCCTGCACTCTCTTGCAAAGTGTCCCCTTTTGTAGCAGTTGTAACACTCCACCTTAGACTTATCAAATCCAATGGTCTCAGTACCATTCACAGAAAGCTTCCTTCCAGTGTTCTTCAAGAATCTCCTTGCCCTTATAGTTAGCATAGCCATCTGCCACCTTAAATCTATCTTTTCTAAATCATCAGGATAGATTTGTTGCAAGTCCTCATTGTCAAGTTATGGACTGTTTGGTTGACTTACAAAGAAAGCACAGATGACAGCATCACTCAAGTTGTTAATTGTTATTGAGTTAACATCAGTAGCTTAAGTGCGCAGTTGTAGAACCAAGAGCAGTATTAACTGCTCCATTTATACTGCTGGTGTTGTTTGAGGACATAGAGGCTGCATTTTGTGTGCTTGAGCTTGATGTCCCTTTGACCTCTGGTTCATAGATATTCAGGTTGTTGTAAAGATCATCCAAGCTTAATGTATCTATCTTAGGCTTGTTCCTCCACACAATGGTATGTGTGTTCCATTCTGGTGACAGACTTCTTAAGAACTTCTGATTCACATCTTCTTGTGAGATACTTTCACCATGAATCTCTAACTGACTGATAAGATTTTAAAGCCTATCAAAGGTTTGATCTAACACCTCTGAGCTAGATGCAGTAAAATTTTCATACTGTTGCTTTAGAAGATTCCTCTGAGTCTTTTTAGTAGCAGCATTCCCTCCAAACCTCTTCTCAACAGCCTACAGCAATGACTTGGCATCTTTGATGGAGTTAAACTTCAATTGATGTTCATTAGGGATGCCCATCAATAAAGTGCTTCTTGCCTTCAACTCTAACCTCCTTTGTGCCTTTTCTTCAGCAGTTGCAGGAGCAATTATAGTCTCAACACCTTCAACAACTTTTGTTATTGGAGGTGCATTACCATTCTCTATGACTTCCCATAGAGAATAATCAATCATCTGGATGTACTATTCCATCCTCATCCTCCAAATCTCATACTCACCTGGTTTGAGCATAGGCACTTTTGATGCAGCCACCATATGTGATGAGTCTTGATCCATATCTTCTTAGAAAAGTTTCTCAAGGCAACAAGCTCTGATACCACTTGTTGATCCCACTTGAATGGATCTTGAATTCCTTAGCTTGTGTAAGGTTTAGTTATGCAAGATAAATCCTACACAACTATGGTAGAAACTTTGTAAAATATATCAAAGATTATGCGGAATCTAATCTTTGATCAATAAGAAGAATATGCAATAGAATAGTAATTCTAATGAACACACAGATTAACAAACAAAGCTTCAATATATTAATATGAATACTCTAACTAGTATTAGGGTTACAAAACCTTGAAGCTACGAATTCTAGATGACAATGTATATTGACTGACATCTAACTCTATGCCCTAGGACCTCCTTTTATACACCAAGGAGTCCTAGTCGATTTACAATATATTCCTAAAACTTAGAATATTCTCAAAGATCTATTCTATAAATAACAATCCTTATCAACTAAGTAATCTTGATCTCTAATCAATCTTTATCTTTTCTCTGAGCAGTCTTTATCCTTTCTCTGATAGTAGAAAATCTTCTAGCAGTCTTAATCTTTTTAGCAGTTGTAACTTTGTACTTGCAGCATTAACTTTGAACAAGCAGTAGTAACTTATACACCAGCAGCATTAACTGTGTACAAGCAATAGTAACTACTTAGAATATTTTCTTTAATCTTCACCAGTAGTACTAACTTTACTCTAGCGGTACTAACATATACTAGCAGTAGTAACTAGCAGTACTAATATACACTAGCAGTACTAAGTTACACTAGCAGTACTAAGTTACACTAGCACTAGTAAGTAAGTTACACTCGTAGTACTAACTACTTAGCATATTTTTCATTAGAGTTAATGAACAACACTAACTTTAGCTTGGCACCAGTAACACAAACCTTAGTAGCAGTAACTCCAAGATTATCATGAAGTCTTTTAATCCCAATATTAGATAAGTCCTACGATCCAACTAGAACCGGAGGGATCTACCCATGGACATTCCATAGTCAGACTTGAATTCCTTAGGTATGAGTTATCACCTGAAAAATCATAACATGGTGATAGTGATAACGTCTTGTTAAATATTGAAGGGGTTGAAGAATGAAAAAAAAATGTAAGGATAAATGGTCTAAAGAAAAAAGCCCTTCATACACTTTAGGCAGAAACTGGGTCAATACATAATCTATCAAAATCACAAAGATGAGTGTTGGTATTGAAGAAAGACGTCATGGACCCAATGATGCAATGCACAACCCTTCCTATCCATTCGAGTTTCTCTCAAAAGATACTTGTCTCATTTGTCACGGAGATACACACGTTATCTATTGACTTTCTCACTCCGAGTTAGTTGATATTGAAAAGGTGGCAGTCAGCTCCAGCCTCTGATTCCTAAAACCAAAGTGCATATATCGAGTCTAGAGCCAAGAGAGATCAAATTACAAATCTTATTAGGACACAATTCATGTATAACACTTGTTGTTCATTAAAATAAAACAATTAGTATCTAAGAGTCTTACACATTATCCTTGTGATCTTGCCAGAACATCATAGTGATACTCTTTAGCACTCACAGTGACAATGGAAATCCTTATAGTGTCAACATCAAACAACACTAAGGTAGGTAACTTGTGATATACGAATCAAACTTGTGATAACTGGATATCAATGTGGTCCAGTAAATGAAGTGACGACTTAATCAGAATGATAGTAACTATCTGATTCACTCTTATCGTGTTATCTACTTTGAGACGTTCTAGTAATAAGAACAGGCTAGTACAGCCACGAAACCCTATCAAGGAGATTCTTTAAATCTACCTGATCACGGGTATAGTATTTATACTGTTAAATGGGGAACCGAAGGTTATTGCAACCTAAAATCGATAAAATGACAAAGACATTATCGTCCATATATGTTTATTATCACTAACCTAAACCTGCAGGTTATACATTGGTGGGGGTACCTCTCTAGCCGAGTCGGATTCATAACTATATGCTCATGCTTAAGCTTTTAAGGACAAACATTCAGCATCGTGACTGTCACTGATAAACAAGAATGTTATCGATCAGAAAGCTCAAGTACATGTCATAATACTCTTCCGTAACTCTAATATTCACAAATTTCCTCAGTATCATCAAAGATCTTCAAAGTCAAACAAGATAGGGGAGATCATTAGCCTGATGAAAAAGAGAAGATTAGGAGCTTTCAAGACAAGTATGAGCATGTCGGTCAAAAGCACAAGTTGATCAAGAAAGACAAATCAAGATGATTCAAGATAAGGAGATGATGCAAGATTAAAGATCTCAAGAACTCAAAGTCAAAAGACAAAGGCTCAAGATCAAGATCATAAAGCATGAAGGAACAAAGCCATTACAAACAAGAAAAGACAAAGACCGAAGACTGAAGAAGGCTAAGATAAAGTCAAATCAAGATAACCTCAACATTGGGGGAGATTGTTAGCCTTAATTTTATTAAATCAAACAAGAATGTAATCGATCATCTTAGTTATTAATAGTCTTGTATTGTAATAGGCTAGTCGGGTTTAACGGGCTTGGAATTTAAGCTAATATTGTCCATGTTTTAAGCCAAAGCCCAACAACAAGCCAAGCCTGCCATGTCAAGAAATCCCATGAGCCAAAATAGGCCTTAGACTATAAATACCATCCTCCTAGCATGTTAGGAGGGTGTTGGTTACCATTTGTTTCATTTGTGTAATCCACCGTCCTATCCTTTCTCTTATTTCTTTCTCTCTTTAAACTTTTATCTCTCTAGCTTATTATTTGATTCGACTTATGTATGGCTTATTGGTAGCTTATTAGGTTGTGTTATGGATTAAGTGTTTAGGATAACATGTGGCATCAATAGCCAAGGGATTTTAGGTGATTCGGTTTGTGGTTTTTAAGATTATTTCGCAAGTTTTAAAGTTTTTTAAGCTTAAATACACGAAAAAAGTTGTTTTATTTTTGGTGTTAAAAGTGTAAAAGATTGTGTTTTTATGTTAGATATAGATTAGATATACTTAGTTTTGCAAAAAGAATAAAAAACAATCAAAAAGTGTGTTTTTGGGTGATTTTGAAGTTTTGTTTCAGGGAGGATGTGGGTGACATGTCTCATCAATGCGCGAGTCATCTTGACACACAATGTACGCTGTGTATCATTGTGATTTTAATGTATTCTCCGACTCTACTCAGGAGTAGTAAGTACATAATGCAACTGTGAGTCGACACGATCTCATCTGATCACATGACAATGATGTAGTGTGGAGTATCAGAGGCGTTGACGCTCTTCTTATTACGATGATGACTAGCAGTAGTCTCATCTAGAGTCTACTTTGGATATTAACAACAGCATTTAATCTATTTATTGCTTCCCAGTTGCTATGACACTTACTAAGACATACACACAGGCGATATATTGCATGGGTTTAGCTCTTTATGCTATGGGCGTGATTGTGATAACTACTTAGCAGGCTTGGAATACGTGTCGGTATAATCGTGTACTAAAGGGAGGTGCAGGTGAAGACAGTAGGGAGTTTTTTCAGTAGACACAGTCATTTAGAGGGAGCTGAGTTTAGTGGAGTCTATTAGTGGTAGTACTGCATGGGGTTTACATGTTTGTGAGGTAGGTTTGTGGAGATGGAGTTACTGTACAGGGTTTTAGCATAGTGGGGAGTGAGTCATGATTTTGTGCCAGTATCTATTGCATGACGTGATTATGGTTGTATGAAATCTCATGTATGTTGTATTTCTTATGATTTAAGGAAAAATGCCTACTATAAGACAATCAATGAGTTTCGAGGCCATCGAAGAACTGATAGCCCAAAGGGTAGCTGATGCGTTGTTAACTTATGATACTAATCAGAACACTAGAAACAGAAATGGTAATTGAAATGGGAATGGAAGCCACTCTGATAGAGGAAGTGGCAGTAAGAGAACTGTGAATACTACTTGGGGGTGCATGTACAAGGAGTTTCTTAACTGTCAACCCCTTAACTTCAAGGACACTAAGGGGGTTGTAGGGTTAGCCTGGTGGTTCGAAAAGATGGAATATGTATTCCATATCAGTAACTGTGTTGTTGAGTGTTAGGTGAAGTATGCCACTTGTACTTTGTTAAATAGTGCTCTAAAATGGTGAAACTCCCATGTTAGGACTGTTGGGATTGATGCATCCTATGGCATGTCGTAGGACGATCTGATGAAAATGATGACCGAGGTTTACTGCCCAAGAAATGAAATCCAAAAGTTAGAGAGCGAGTTGTGGAACCTGACTGTGAAGGGCACCGATATTGCAGGCTATACGCAACGTTTTCAGGAGTTGGCATTGCTATGCCCAAAGATGTTTCTCGATGAAGAGGAGAAACTTGAGAGGTATATGTGGGGTCTTCATGATAGCAATCAAAGGAATGTGACCTCAGCTAGATTGGTAAGGCTTCAGGATGCTGTTAAGTTGGCAAACAGTTTGATGGATCAGAAAGTATAGGTTTTTGCTGCTAGACAAGCTGAAAACAAATAAAGGTTAGAGAACAACCCAAGACACAACCATGTGCAGCAACCACCTTTCAAGAGACAGAATATCGTAAGGGCCTACACAGTTGGGCCTGGTGAGAAGAAAGAATATGTTGGAACTTTACCTCTGTGAAAAAATGCAAATTTTATCATATTGGACTGTGCACTTCAAAGTGCAAGAATTGTAGGAGGGTTGGTCATCAGACCAAGGATTGTAAGAGTCCACCTGTCGCAACAAATCAAAGGGGTCTAGTGGCAAATCAAAGGGACATTACTTGCTTTTAGTTTGGGAGACAAGGGCACTACAAGAGTGATTGCCCAAAATTAAAGAACCAAAATCATGGGAATGCAGCTAGAAATGGTGAAGCCCGGGGAAGGGTGTATGCTTTGGGTGGAGGAGAAGTCAACCAAGACCCAAACATTGTCACGGGTACGTTTGTCCTCAATAACCATTATGCTTCTATCTTATTTGATACTAGTGTCGATAGGAGTTTTGTGTCGACTTGCTTTTAGTTCCTTAATTGATCTTACCCCATCTGCATTAGACACTAAATATGACATTGAGTTAGCTGATGGAAAAATAATAGGAGTTGATACTATAATTCAGGGTTTTACTTTAAATTTTCTAAACCACCAGTTAAACATTGACTTAATGCCCGTAGAACTTGGTAGCTTTGACGTTATTATCGATATGTATTGGTTGTCGAAGTATCATGCCGTGATCATTTGTGATGAGAAGATTGTTCGTATCCCCTATAGCGATAAAATATTGATTATTCGAGGTGATAGGAGTAACGGTAGAAGCTAGTCCAGATTGAATATCATATCATGTACCAAGACGCAAAAATATTTATAGAAAGGATGTCATGTCTTTCTTGCATACATCACTGAGAAGAGGACGAAGTACAAGTTGGAGGAGAAGCGACTTAAGGATGTACCAAATGTGTGGGATTTCCCGGAAGTCTTTCCCAAAGACTTGCCTAGACTTCCACCGACCCGAAAAGTAGAGTTTCAAATTGACTTAGTACCCGGTGTTGCACCTGTAGAACGGCGCCTTATAGACTAGCTCCTTCGGAGATGAAAGAGTTGTCTGATCAATTATAAGAGCTTTTCGATAGAGGATTTATAAAACCAAGTTTCTCACCTTGGGGACCTCTGATTTTGTTCATCAAGAAGAAGGATGGATTGATAACATCATATATTTAATAATTTTTGGTATCAAATTCTCTATCAAAATGCTTGTAAATATCTCATAAATGCCTAAAAATGATACTTAATCACTTATTTATTGTTTACAAGAAGAAAACAAGCATTTGAGCAAGAAACACGGGATTTGGACACAAAAACATGCAAAATTAGATTTTCAAAGACTTGTTACGGCGTAACCACCCTGCAGGAGTTACGTCATAACCCAATTAAGGCAACAATGGTCATCAAAACAGTTATGGCGTAATTACTTAGTAACCTTTACATCGTAACCTGCCATGTATGAAGATTGATGACGTATCATAGTCATCATTATGGCATAACATGTACGTTAGAGTTACGCCGTAACCATTTTAAGCCTATGAAAAGGAAGCCCACATCAGCATGATTACAATGTAACCATACACAGGAGTTACATCGTAACAAGTTCAAATATTTTAAATTGAGCCCTCATTCTGCTTGTTCGACATCAACCCTTCTACCACAGCATCAAGGGGTGAATCAAGCTTCCATAGCTCGAAGAAATCCATCTGAAGTCCAAGGGAGAAATCACTTTACATACTTTTGTATTTAATTATTCATAAACGAGTACTGTAAGAATTATGAGCTTTCGATCAATGAATACCTCTATTACTTCTTACTGTTTTGTTACCATGAGTGGCTAAGCACTTCTAGTGTTGGCCTAGTTATGTAATTGCTATTGTTATGATTTATGTTTCCTGTTTGATTATCGTATTGTTAGATATCCTTATAGTTTGTCATAGATCCCTGTGTTTTGGCAATATTAAAGGTAGTTTTGATCATGTTAGTCCTTTTATTAGGCAAACCACTAAACTTAAGATTAACAAGGTACTAGGATAAGTTGGCATCTATCCCTAGTGTAGGAATCAACCAGATTACCGCCTTAATTAGTCGAAAGACTTTAAAAAGCGCAGGAACTCTTTAAGAGAGGGTTAATAATCTATTTAGGTTATAGACAATTCTTTTGGATGGTTGGTACCTAATAGCTACAACCAGGATACCTTAACATCAAGACTTTCGAGAAATTGGGATCCTTGCCAATTCAGATATGTTGATATTAGAACACTAATAAAACGATACTTAGACTTTGCACTAAGAAACATGTCATAAACAGTAGTTATAAAATAACTAGGTTAGCACGCTTTTCTCCTTACAGTCTTCTTCTCAATTTACTTTTACGCATTTTATTTCCTGTCTTAATTCTCAAAACTATTCAAACCATTTTTAAACCTGTGACATTTCAAATTATAACTAATCTATACCTAGCTCTTGGGACGACCTCGGATTTACCAATCCTACATTACACACGATCGGGTTATCTGCCCGTTAGTGCGTGTAGACATCGGTGAACGAGTTTTATAAATTTAAAACTTGTTAAATAGTTTATTTAAAAGAAAATACGCATCAAGTTTTCGGTGTCGATACGGGAGCTAAAAATTAGTAGTAATTTGATTTCCTATATTCTTTTCATTTCATTTATGCACTAATGTTTGTTAAGTCTTTCAGAAATCATTATGGTTGGGGAAAATATCAACAACCTCACCATGGATAAATACTTGACGTTGACTCGAGGGAACCAGGCACCAGGCGTGGTTAAACCAGTGATCGAGGGCAATATTAATTTCAAGATTAAGAGTCAATTCATGCGAGAATTGAGGGAAGACACCTTTGCCGGTAATAAAAAGGACGATGCTCAGGAGCATGTTGAGCTTATTTTAGACATCGTTAGTTTGTTTAATATTCTCGGAGTGACACGCGACGTAATCATGCTTCGTGTTTTCCCCATCACACTCACTAGAGCAGCTAAAAGATGGGTGGACAGGCTCACTCCAAGTACCGTTAACACCTAGGGTCTACTTAAAAAGGCCTTTATCTAAAGGTACTATCCACCATCTAAGACTGCAAAACAGCTTGAAGAAATCCCCAACTTCAAGCAAGAAGGTGATGCAACATTGTAGCAAGCTTGGGAAAGGTACAATGACCTGCTTTACAAGTTCCCAACCCATGACATCAATAGCCAGCAGAAGGTGAATATCTTCTACAATGGTTTGAGCACTATGAAGCGCCAATTGCTCAATGCATAGGGGCTAATTCCTGGTATGGCACCTGCTCGAGCCTTAACGGCAATACAAACTATGACGGACCACTCTCAAAAATGGCATGACGGTTCATGTAGTAAGAATATAAGCAATAGCGGTAACTCTGATGGAATCGCCGCCATTGTCACCAAACTTGACAAACTTAGTTGAGACATGAAGAAGCTAAAGGAAAACGTGGATGCCCTTCAATTAGGATGCCAGCTTTGCGGAGGACCTCATCTCGACAAGGAATGCCTACTTAACAAAGAAACTAAAAGTGTGGAAGAGGTTAAGTATGGGGAGTTCGATCGACCCTTCCTAAACAACAGCTGTATTAACGAAAGATTAAGTGGGGGAGTGTCTGGGTATGGCTCGCGAAGTAATGACCAACCTTCGTTAAGCGAAAGAAAACCAAATCTAACAAAAACAATTAATAAATATATGGAAGAAATGGCCAAGAGACATGTTGAGCAAGACGAATGGTTAAAAAATTATTCCTGAACACTGAGACAAGTCAGGAAAATCCCGATAAGGTTATTCGAAGTCTTGAGACTAAGGTAAAAACCTTAACCAATGAGGTTGAAGAGAGAACGAATAAGGAAAAATTTAAGGAATGTAGGCCATCTATATGGAAGATGGGACACCCTTATACACACCTTTCCATTACTCGCCTGAGGAAATTGAATATTTTTCTGCTAACTCAGGATTTTCAGATAATGAAAAACAAGAAATTAAACGGTGGAAATCAGTAAAGGGGTAACAAGGGTCGACGTCACTCCTAATATAAAGCAAGCCCCTCAAGTTGAAAAACAGAATGTAAGCTACTTTGTTGAACCCTACGAACCACCAATTCCATTTCCTAGACGTCTAGAGCAACACGCCAAGGAGGCATTGGTTTGTGAAACTATAAGAGCCTAAAAAACTTAGGATAAACCGTCCCCTCCTGAAAGAAATTAGGCAATCTGACAACTACACTCAACACTTAAAAACCCTGGTAACTAATAAACCAAAAACTAAAGAAAATGATGAAGTTAAATTGAATCCTAGGTGCTCTGGTCTTCTTCAGAATCAACTACCTCCTAAAGAGCAAGATCCAAGAAGTTTTATTCTACCCTGTTCTATTGGAAGGTTAGATTTGAACAATGCTTTGGCAGATTTAGGAGTTAGCATCAGCATTATGCCATTTTCTATGTACAAATGTTTAGGAATGGGAAAACTTAAACCAATAAACATGGTGATAAAAATGGCAGACAATACAAAATTATTCCTAAAGGAATAGTAAAATTTTTGCTAATAAGAATCAACAAGTTCATTTTCTCTGTTGATTTTGTCATACTCGATATGATCGAGGACTATAGAATGCCCATTATTCTAGGGAGACCTCTTCTAGCTACAGCCCATGCTAAGGTAGACATTTTTAAGAAGTTTATTTCTCTAGAGGTAGGAAATGAAAAACTCATATTCAAAATGAGAAGTAGTTTTACTACCACTATTTTTGAGTCTGTTTGAGCAATCAAAAGTGAAATCCACATGGGAGATGACGATTTAATTGATTCTGAGTCATGTGAGTTTGACCAATTGTTGGGTATCGACCCCGATATCTTTGCCTACGACATTGACATGCAGGGATCGTATAAGGAAGCAAAAACTGATCAAGAAAACTCAAAGGAATATGAGTTAGTTAAGGAGACGAATCTGGAGCAACGTTTAGACACTGTGGAGAAAAGGGTGCATTGGTGCGAAGTAATATCATAGGAAAAAGAAGGTGTACGTAAGTATTGGGCCTTATGTGATCCATATAATGACATATGTGATGGAGGAGGCTTACCTAATGACTTAGAAAAACTTTATTGGGAGAGTACGAATGATAATGAACGAGTGGATTTGGAATGGGGGAATTAAGCTTCAATAACTGGGTAAGGATAAAATTCGGTAGAATTTGTAAATTAACCAAAGATAGAATCTTTAAGGATTATTGGAGGGAAATTTTTAACAAGGGAGAAGAAAAGGAGGATCACGAGGAATTTAAAATTAACACGATGTTAGAAATTATTCTATATAAGATGGATGAAACCTGGTTTAGTAGTACAAGCAAAGACAAGGACGATTTGGAAGGAATGATCGATTATTTAGAGCCAAATCTCTATAACGAATTCACAGGCCCTAGCAACAAAAGAAAATGAAAATTGCTTAGGATAATTTATAGAGAACCACCCCCAATTTTAATTGAAAAGGTTGAGGTTACAAGATACAATATTGGCCCAGGAGAAACCTTTACGAAAACAAAAATTTTAGGGATCGACGAAATACCATGAACTCGCGCCAATGTTGTCACCGTTTGTGCTGTAATAATGGATGAAATGAATGCAGAAGGAAGTGCCCAAGGAGCAATGTAGACTGAGGATGAACCTAACATAAAGACTCGTTAATAAACAAAAGTACTTATCGGGAGACAACCCGTCTTTTTATCAATAAACTTTATTTAAATTTCACATATTAGTTGGTTTGTAAATTTCTCACTTTATTTTGTAGGCTCTTACAATAAAGAAGTTGAATTTAAGGTCACCTCGACTCATAATCATGTAGTTAAAATGTTGCTATAGGTAGCATTTACGGTGTAACCATCACAGTTACGTCGTAATCATTGAAGCTACGATGTGACCTATTCCATGATTACGCCGTAACATGTTTTTTAAATTTTTAATTAAACCACACGGTTACAGCGTAACTCTTTAGGTTACGCCGTAACCTCTTCCTGCAAAAACTTAAAATAAGTTTGAAATATTTACAAAATCGTGTATATTTTAAATGAACTTTGTGGGCATGTTCTCTGAAAACCCTCACGAGACTTCACTCGTCCACTTGGGCCACCAAGTGGTTTAAAAGGTTTGTTGCATATGCTAAATGCAACCGTGATTCCTACGAAAGTGAGTTAGGTTTTCTTGTATATTTTTTGTGAACGTTTAATGCATTTAGGTTTGTTTAGTGATTTCAGGGGAAACGAGGTTGCTCAGGAGGCGCTTAACGGGAATTCATCTCTTGCCGCCATCATTTGAAGTTTAGAGCAATATTTAGGGGAGTCTCTTGTTCTAATTCTACTCTTATTTTTTGATTTTTCATTTCCTTTATTGTACAATAGGAACATTATACAAACCAAGTGGGGGATGGGAGTAGAATTACCACTTGACCTATATTTGCCTTCGATTTTCTAGTTTTCTTAGAAAAATAATGCCAATTTTATAAATTTTTGACATGTTTTTCTTATTGTACTAATCTTTGCTGAATGCATATTTACCCTTTAAATCTATTGGTGAAGTTAAGCCTGATGTTTTTGATGTGCGGTTGTCCAAAAGACTTCAAAACAAACTTTTACAACTCCCTAGGCAGTGTACCTAATCGTTGTAGTGTAGTATAGGCAAGACTCGGGGGTTGTTATCATTATCTAGGGGAATAGGTTGGAAAGGCTTGATCAAGATCTAATAGAGGTCTACGGGGTTGAGAGAAGATTATTTTTGTATTTTTATATTTTTATGAAAGCAGTAAAATATCATTGGTTTGAGAGGTTGGTTTGTTTAACTAAATAAGCTAAATACAATCTAATCTATTGGTGATAACTTTATGATAATAAGATGTATTTACTTAATCATATACTACTCCTTAGATCGCTTCTTCTAAGCATGTTGTTTCATCACACTTGTGATGATCTGTGTAAGTATTTCCTAAGTCATGAACGAATTACACGAACTCGCCGTCTATTTAATATTCCGTTAAGGCAACGCACAAGTAAGGTAGTATGAATAATATTACAAGGCCCTTAAGAGTATATTAAATGCAATTGAAATATCTTAAAAGAGATCAACCATATTAAGGGTAAGGTAGTATGAAGACTGTTACTGATGGTATCCTTTCTACACACTCGCATTTCCATAGACGTCTATGCTAATTTAATATCTTATGGCTAGTTTTCTAAAGCCGAACGCGCACATCCATCACAAGAAGCAACATTAAAAGGATCTACAATCTAAGTTTCATACAATCATAAGTAAATACAAGGGAGGGTTTAGCCTAGCTTGTTATAAAGAAATCAAGAAAATAAATCAATCAAACAATACATAGACATATTGAATGATTAAAGATAAACAATCTTACTTGATTAAAACATGGATTAATGTTAGTTACAATAGGTTTTTGAGTCCCTAAAGACGACCTAAAAGCTGCTAGAATGTTTAGGGTTCGTCTCCTAAAAGTTATACAAAGTTACACACTAAAAACCCTACAATCGGTTTTGTATATATAGGAAAAACGACACGACGGCATCCACTTTAAGGCGGATACGTTCTGACGCCGTCACAAAATCCTCGACGCCATCACTTTGGAAATCACGACGCCGTCGCTTTATATTGGCGACGCCGTCTCCACGCTCTGTATGCGTGGTTCTGCAAGATACTTGGTGTAGAGCCGTAGTCTTTTCCGTTTCTTCTCTAAATGAGCCCAAGTCATGTGTATTTCCTCCAAATTCTATCCAAGTGTTAAAAACCTGAAAACAAACGATTAAGCACATAATCTAGGCATATTTGCATAATTTAGGAGGTTACATAACCCCGAAATAGTGTATAAAATGACACCTCATTAGTTTCCATTTTCATCCATTATACAAAAATCCACCAAAAATATGAGTGTGCCAGTAGTATTGTAGTCTTTAGAACTTGGCATGTACATCATTTCGAGACCTAATTGATTAGCAGGAATAGATGGTTCAAGAATGCAACATTTAGGATTTAACCCAAATAGCCCATATGTGTTATATCGAGTTGTTACACTAACTTGTCGACCCCTGTGTTAAACCCTTTTGTTGCACATATTTTTAGTGCAAGATACCCCTAGATTACCCTGTTTATCCAATCTCTTGTTTTAACCCAATATCATATGTTTTGTTACACCATTTTGCCTTAACCTACCTTGTAGTCTCTATTTTTTTATGTTGAAATCTCTGGCTATTTAGGTCCATGGTTCAAGTGAATGGGTTTGGAAATTTTAGACGTTCATGGAAGACTTATCCTTATTGATCTATGAAGACCCCCCTGTATCATCACTTTTGATATTGTTCATCTCAAGTAGGGGGTGTTTATGTTGTATGCTACAGCAATATCGTAAAAAAAATGTATGAATAAACTCATATTGTTATAAGTTGGTTATGTGTTATAAAACCAACTAGTTATGGAGATGGTTCAACTATAAGCCATATGTTGATTTTGAAGGTTGGGCTAGTAAGATCTGCTTCATTAATGAAAAGTAGGAATTACATCACTACATATACCACTTGCGCATTATTGATATGAAGATCAGATTTTCGCGCTTGGACACTTGAATTATGGATGGACAGTAGCCGGTTATGACAACTTTAGATTATATATGACTATTTGTTTTGTGTTTTTATTTAACAACAATTATATATCCCATGTCTATCCTAACCTTTTATGATTCTTGCCTTTAGCCTTCTCTAGTTAAGAAAAGAGCAATCACATATGTCTTCTCCATGGGTTTGTCAAGCATGTGTGGTTTTGTCGCCTTTTCTGGATCAGTGGTATCGGAAAGTGTCAATTCCCTATTTAAACCTGTGTGTGTCACCCATGTTGCCTTTAAGAGCCATTTAGACCCTAACTCTAATTGGTGTAGATTTGTGTACTTCCAAGCTTATAATGGAATACATGTTATGACTGTGCAATTGAGCGATCGACCTTGAAAAATGAAACACTTAGTTCTAGTTTGAGAGTTGAGTGATTTTGATCCCCTTTTCGTGAGGTGTTCGGCTTTGATGATTTCTAGCATATTGATAACATCAAATATTTAATACTTTTTGGTATCAAATTCCCTATTGAAATGCTTGTAAATATCTCATAAATGCCTGAAAATGATACTTAATCACTTATTTATTGTTTACAGGAAGAAAACGAGCATTTGAGCATGAAATACGGGATTTGGACACAAAACATGCAAAATTGGATTTTCAAAGACTTGTTACGGCGTAACCACCTCGCAGGAGTTACGCCGTAACCCAATTAAGGCAACAATAGTCATCACAACGATTACGTCATAATTTCTTAGTAACCCTTACGCCTTAACCCGCCACGTATGAAGATTGATGACATATCCTAGTCAGCATTACGGTGTAACATGTACGTTAAAGTTACGCCGTAACCATTTTAAGCCTATGAAAAGGAATCCCACATCAGCATGATTACGGCGTAACCATACACAAGGGTTACGTCGTAACAAGTTCAAATATTATAAATTGAGCCCTCATTCCGCTTATTCGACATCAACCCTTCTACCACAACATCAAGGGGCGAACCGAACTTCCATAGGTCGAAGAAATCCATTTGAAGTCCAAGAGAGAAATCACTTTACTTACTTTTGTATTTAGTCATTCAAAAACAAGTACTGTAAGAATTATGAGCTTTCCATCAATGAACACCTCTATTATTTCTTACTGTTTTATTACCATGAGTGGCTAAGTACTTCTAGTGTTGGCCTAGTTATGTAATTTCTATTGTTATGATTTATGTTTCCTGTTTGATTATTGTTTTGTTAGATATCCTTATAGCTTATCATAGGTCGCTGAATTTTGGAAATATTAAAGGTAGTTTTGATCCTGTTAGTCCTTTTATTAGGCAACCCGCTAAACTTAGGATTGCCAAGGTACTGGGATAATTTGGCATTTATCCCTAGTGTAGGAATCAACCAGATTACCGCCTTAATTACTCTAAATACTTTAAAAAGCACAAGAAATCTTTCAGAGAGTGTCAATAATCTATTTAGGTTATAGACAAGTCTTTTGGATGGTTGGTACCTAATAGCTACAACCAGGATACCTTAACATCAAGACTTTTAAGAAATTAAGATCCTTAGAAGTATAGGACGGACCATGAACGTCAATTCGGATCTGTTGATATTAGAACACTAATAAAACGATACTTAGACTTTGCAGTAGGAAACATGTCATAAAAAGTAGTAATGAAATAACTAGGTTAGCACGCTTTTCTCCTTATAGTCTTCTTCTCAATTTACTTTTACGCATTTTATTTCCTGTCTTAATTCTCAAAACTATTCAAACCATTTTTAAACCTGTGACATTTCAAATTATAACTAATCTAAACTTAGCTCTTGGGACGACCTTGGATTTACTAATACTACATTACACACGACTGGGTTCTCTGCCTGTTGGAGCGTGTAGACATCAGTGAACGAGTTTTTTAAATTTAAAACTTGTTAAATAATTTCTTTAAAATAAAATACGCATCATGGATCCTCTCCGATGTGTATCGACTATAGAGAGTTAAATAAGATGACGGTGAAGAACCGTTATCCGCTTACAAGAATTGATATTTTTTTATCAACAGCAAGGTTCGAGTGTCTACTCAAAGATCGATCTAAGGTATGGTTATCACTAACTTAGAGTTCGTGAAGAATATATTCTGAAGATCGCGTTCAAAACTCGTTATGGTCATTATGAGTTTCAGGTTATGACGTTTGGTTTTACCAACGCATCAGTGATATTCATAGACCTCAGAATCGGGTGTGCAAGCCATATTTGAACAAGTTTCTGATTGTATTCATCGACGATATTTTGATCTACTCAAAGGGCAAGAAAAAGCACAAAGAGCACCTTAAGTTGATCCTAGAATTGCTTAAAAAGGAGAAATTATATGTGAAATTTTCAATGTGTGAATTCTAGATTTCAAGAGTACAGTTTCTTGGACACATGATTAATAGTCAAGGCATTCACGAAAATCCCGCCAAGATTGAGTCCATTAAGGATTGGGCATCACCTAAGACTCCAACGGAGATTCGCCAATTCTTAGGTCTTGCTGATTACTATCGATGATTCATAGAAGGTTTCTTAAAAATCGTCAAGCCTATTACCAAGCTGACTCAGAAAAGTGTGTAATATGAATGGGGAGAAAAAGAAGAAGCAGAATTTCAATTATTAAAACAGAAATTATGTAGTGCGCTGATTTTGGCCTTGCCAGAAAGGACTAAGAACTCTGTAATTTATTGCGATGCTTCGCATAAAGGTTTAGGTGTCGTATTAATGTAGAACGAGAAAGTGATAGCTTACGCATCTCGTCAACTTAGATTCATGAGAAGAATTATATGACTCACGATCTAGAGTTAGGAGTTGTGGTGTTCGCTCTAAAGATTTGGAGGAACTACTTATTTGGCACGAAGTTTATCGTGTTCACCGATCACAAAATCTGGCAACACATCCTTGATCAGAAGGAGTTGAACATGAGACAACATCGATGGTTGGAATTACTTAGTGATTACGACTGTGAGATTCATTATCATCCGAGAAAGGCGAACGTGGTGGCAGATACTTTAAGCCAGAAAGAACGGATAAAGCAAATATGAGTTAGAGCCTTAGTTATGACAATCGGTTCGAATCTCCCAGTTCGTATTTTGAACGCTCAAGCTGAGGCAATTAAAGAAGAGAATGTTAAGGAAGAAAATCTTCGTGGCATGAATAAGGAGTCTGAGACTCGTCTCGATGGGACACTCTATATTGAAAAACAAAGTTGGTTAACAAGTTTTGGAGGATTAAGGGATTTGATTATGCATGAATCGCATAAGTCCAAGTATTCTATTCAGCCTAGATCCAACAAGATGTACCGTGATTTGAAGCGGTTCAACTAGTGGCCTAACATGAAAGCAGAAATCGCCACCTATGTTAGCAAATGTTTGACATGTTCAAAGGTCAAAGTTGAATACCAAAAACTGTCTGGTCTATTGGTACAACCTGTAATACCCTAATATAAGTGGGAGAAAATCACCATGGAAGTGAAAGAACCATTCACACTCTTTAAGATATGTTACGCACTTGCATGATAGATTTCTGTAATGGTTGGGAAAAGCATTTACCGCTAGTGGAGTTCTCGTACAATAACAGCTATCATACCAGCATTAAGGATGCACTGTTTGAGGCACTTTATGGTCGTAAGTGTCGATTACCCATCTGTTGGGCCAAGGTTAGAGATAGCTAGCTCACTGGCCTAGAGATTATCCATGAAACTACCAAGAAGATTATTCATATCAAGAGCAGAATCCAAGCCGCGGGTGTACGCCAGAAGAGTTACGCTGATGTGAGGCGTAAACCTTTAGAGTTTCAAGTTAGAGATAAAGTTATGTTAAAGGTTTCACCATGGAAAGGTGTCATACGTTTTGGCAAACGAGGAAAGCTGAACACGAGGTATATTGGACCTTTTAAGGTTTTAGACAAAGTTAGAATCATTGCTTATAGACTCAAACTTCCTCAACAATTAAGCAAGGTTCACAATACGTTTCATGTGTCGAATCTAAAGAAGTGCTTTTCTGATGAATCACTCGTTATACCATTGGATGAGATCTAAATTGATGACAAGCTTCATTTCGTTGAAAAACTCATGGAAATTATAGACTGGGAGGTGAAGCGGTTGAAGCAAAGCCGCATCCCAATCGTCAAAGTTCGATGGAACTCTAGAATAATCCAAAGTTTATGTGGGAACGTGAAGACCAATTCTGCAGCAAGTATCCACACCTTTTCACCAACACCACTCCGGTAGACAACTCAAACTGAATTTCGGGATGAAATTATTTTAACGTGGGAAGACCGTGACAATCCATATTTTTCAAGTCATTACACGTCTATAAACTCAAAACTATTTACCTTGAACATTTACATGTTTACTTTTACGCGTAACCATTAAGTTAAATCGCGTAGCCCAAAAAACAACTTTAAACGTAAACTGGCGATAAACGAAGATAGGTTTACGTCAAATATGTGTTATGACTTTTACAAGCATAAATTATAAGTCAACGCATTTTATTTTACAAGTTTTACGTAAACGCTTAAACTTCCTGGTTTAGTTCATGCATGCATTATGCATCATCACCTTATTAATACATACACATATATACACAATTAAACAAAATATATCAAAAATACTACTTGTCTTTTCTTTTCCAATATATGCCCCCTTTCTATATAGCGTAAATGCAACATTTTTGAACTAAGAAACACACCTTATATGACAATACGTAGTCCTATGGATACATGTGATATGTTAACACTCACAAACACTACCTAACCATTTTTGTTCATGCATATGGCCGACCAAGAGATCAAGAGCAACATACAACATCTATTTTAGTAATATTCTCACCATGCTTATCAAAAGCCACTTTAGGACTATCCTTAAGTGTTTGAAATAAACAAGAACTAACAACTCTTTTATTCATAACATTTTCACTTAGCAGAAAATATTTCTCTCCTTTTTATGCTCCCTTTAATCCATGGCCAAACCACAAAAGCAAGAAAAAAATTGGGTTTTGATATTACAAGTATTTTACAAGAAGGATTAAGGGTTTTGTGTTAATCAAACAAGTATTTGTGGTTTGATTGTGTGTTATACTAGTTAATCTCATCTCCTCATCATACTAAGGTGCTCATTTCATTCATAAGTTCATTTTCATATATTTTGTTCATATCATTATATACATGAAAATATATCAACATTAGTTTGTGTTAAATGTTTTTCTATAAGAAACTAGCAAAACCTTTGAAATATATTCTTGTGAAAACTCTATAAAATGGATACTAAAAGTACGGAACTTACATTTATTTTACTTGTTCTATTGTTAATAATATAGTTTTGTTATTAAAATTGATGCTTAGAATTTTTTAACTAGTTAACTTGTAAATTTATGTTCATGTTCTTGATTTTATTTTTATTCTTGATAAATTGGTGAAAGGAATTAGGTTAGTATGGAGTTGTTGTTGTGATGGTAAATGATAAAAATTAATGGAAGGGATTAGGCTAGTATGGAGTTGCACTTTGTGGGCGAATTAAATTGGTAAAACGGAAAATACAAACTTGATGTCCAGAATTTATAATAGTATTTTCGTACGGTAAATTTCACTTTGAGTAGCCGAGATCTTGAAAAATAGATAGTAAAACGGTA
Source organism: Tanacetum coccineum (assembly GCA_026074375.1). Lineage (NCBI taxonomy): Eukaryota > Viridiplantae > Streptophyta > Magnoliopsida > Asterales > Asteraceae > Tanacetum > Tanacetum coccineum. Next base: position 77,691 of record BQNB010005071.1, on the reverse strand, counting down.
AATTTCACTTCGTGTGGATATATAATTGGCTAAAAACGGACTTAAAACGAGTGAGTTAGGCCATTTGAAGTTCGGATAAAAACTAGTAATTTTTCCGGCAAAAACTATTTTTACAACATTATGTCCAGTTTCTGTTTTGGTGTTTTTGACCCGTTTCGGGTCCGAGTCGGGGAAAATTTATGAGAGAAAACTTGTAGTACGTGATTTTACCTTGAAACGTCGAACTTGGCCATCTCATGAATTCTTATAACGAAGGAGTTACACCTTTTAAAGTCGGACTAAAATCTTGAAATTTAATAAAGTTTCTGCATGAATTTTTGGCTAGAATTAGAGCTGTTTGAAACTAAAACTGGGGTTTTCGGGCGTTTTAGAGTCCGAATGAGCTATAAAATCCATAATAAATATTGTAGTATTACTTATATATATCTATACGCGTCAGAAACTTTCAAAAATATTATTAAGTAAGCCAGAAAGGATTTATTAAAGTTGGTTACTTAAAATTAATGGTAAAGTATATAATGATGAATAAAAAATAGCGAATTTGACGTAATTGTTATTTTGACTTATAAAACTAAAACGCAAACTATTAGTTGGTGATATAAGGTTATAAAGTGTAACTCACTTCATTACATTTGCACTATCCAAAATCGACCCATTATTTATTAGGTTGCTTTCGAGACTTGTTGTGACGTTCTACTTGATTTACTTTTCCCAAATCAATGCATTCACTTAAGATGAGTTTATAACCCCGCTTTAACTTGTTTTACAACTATTTTACAAATTTCGGGGTGAGGTACATTGCTCATTTTACAACCGGACGCAAGTACAATTTTTACATGATTATTGATATGCCTAAGTATCGATAACCCATAATGCCCATTATCATGAACCGTCAATTACTTTGTGTAAGCGCGAGTGTTATAAATAGATCTATTTGGGATTGATATATCCGTTCGGGTAAGTAGCGCTTACTAGTTTTCGAGGTACCGGATTAACGAACGTATACCATGTCGGATTGCGGTTTGAACACTTACAACGGACAACTCTATTCTTATATAATGTTGTAGCTTCGGTGTCATGAGCTTAGTGCAATCATAATTACAACTTTATTTGGCATTGTATGTATTACATGTCATACACTTATCTTGCGATTCACAATTATTGTTAACTTAAACCTATGAATTCACCAACTTTATGTTGACATTTTTAAGCATGTATTTTTCAGGTGCTTAATTTGGTATAGCGTATTTCAAGTGCATGGGTCATCATTCATTCAAGACTATATTTTTCATGGATTTTTATTGCACTACTTCATCCTCGTTGTAATTTTAAACTATGAATTTCATTGATGCAAAACTTGGAACTACTTGTTTTTAACTTATTTATTTTAATGAAACAAGGAGGTTATCTTTAAACGACTCATGTAGAGGTCGTTCCCTATTATCTTGTGCTTATGTATTATGAAGTAACGCCCCCAGTTACCTTTCCGCTGTTACATATTTTGGGGTGTTACACTTTCTGACTGATGTCCCTCGTTTTCCGAAACTTGTTGAATTTCTTCAAGGTGAGTGATGTCTTCCGCTTGGAGATGTCCAGTGTGATCGTTTCTTATTTCTAAAATTTGGGGGGAGGGGTGTTTCACTAGTCAATATTGGTTAAGAAACTAAGTCAAAGAAGAAAAATAATAAAAATTTCAATTTTTTTCGTGTGAGAAAAGAAAGAAAATATGCTTAAGGTATGTGACTATCTTGTATCATGTCTTTAAAGGATGGCTCCATGTTTACGTGTGGTATTTAAAACGTGTTGAGAGAAAGGATTTGGGTTGGTTGTGTTATTTGCTTTCCCATGTTAAACGATAAAGGACCCGATGGTATGATTGACATCATGAAGATTAGGTAACACCTAAACAAACCATCTTTATAATGTGTGAGTGTTATTGTGTGTAACGGTTGTGTCCAAGTGTATGAACTTACTTGATGAAGTTGTGGGATGTCTTCTATTTATATTGAGGCATTAGGGTTTAGAGATAAACCTTATGAGGAGTGATCAACGGTTGTGGGGAGGCCACGCGTTGATCATCCGAGGGGAAGACAAGAATGACAGGTGGGACTATCTTTAGTGACACTGTCTTCGTGGCCCATACGAGGAAGTGTTTGCTTCATGTCATGTTGGATGAGTGTCTCCTACAGTCTCATGTCAGATTTTACATTTTAGCCGTTAGCGGCAATTGGAGAGACAATTGTCCCATGCACATGTACTATGCGGCATGGGAGATGCTTTACCGGGCTAAGTGTAACATGGGTATATATGGTTCTTGTCATGTGTTGACTTGCAAATATTTAGATGATGTGCTTGATTTGAGTATGTATTAGTGGGCTTGAGCCACTAATATTAATACACCGTCGATATACAATTTTACATTTTCAAAAAAAAAAATTAACTGCGAGTCTGTGACCTAACTAATGCCACTCAAGCATCACGTTGACGGTTACATATCAACAATGAATTAAAAGTTCGTCAGATATAAAAAAAATAGTTTCTTATTACGATACATAAACATCAAGCTTGTCGAATATTGAACATTTTCTGAGAGAGCTACTAATTGAAAAACCCAAAAAGAGGCTCCAAACGTTGCATACTTAAAACAATGTACCATGCAACTTCACAAAAGCTTGTGCATTTGGCGATTGCTCCTTTTTCTTACAGTTCTTTTTTTTTTTAACGTCTGCATCTTGGTGCTATGTTGCCGGAGTAGTTATGTTGCGGGAGTTTGGTTGGATTGTTGATGGATATTTTCCTGGATGGCTTGACGAAAACGATGACTGTACATGTGTATATTAGAACACGAAAAAACATACAAACTTGCCACATTATTAAAAATAACAACAAAATGTAAAAAAATATGTGTAGTTGAAGAAAGCAAAATCTTTAGCGGTTAATTTACCACGGAAATAAAAGTCAAAGATAAAACGTTGATGATGATGTACGTAGTTGAATGGCGAAACTATAATTTAAAGGAGAATTTGAGAGTTAAATCATTTTTAAAGCGTAATACAAAACAAATACTACTTTTTGTTGATTAGCTGTGATGGAAGCTTGATTTACCAAAATAGTTTATTACATAAAAAACATGTTGTGTTTCACACCTTGTAACAAAACTACCAGCTTCTTCATCTTAGACGTAATTAATGTTGAACATTTCACTTCACGATATTTCCAAAAAAACAGTCACAAAGTGTTCATGTACATTGTTGAGCTCTAAAAGGAAACAAAGATTCAGACACGTTAAGCTGATTACAAAGAATTAATCAAAGGTCATACCGTACACGAGATACATCATCTTGGTGTAGACGGCGCCATAGATCTTCCATCGATGCTACAAGAAGAGTAATTTTCCGCAGTGAAGGCATGAATAGTGTGAAAGGGAATGTTGTGAAAGCCACAATAAACAAAGGCATCATATTGGATGTTGAAACTGAACAACGGTTATAGAGTTAGTGAGCTTTTTTAGTATACATGCAAATGCCAGTAATCAAATATGTGTTCAACTTTCTTGGAGGTAAATGGTGTTGAGTGTTGACTGGTGGGTGGCCGGTGCGATCGAGCTCCCTTCAACCAACCTAGTTTTCTAACTAAAATGTAGGCCCACAATACTAGGAGTGTGTTTGGGATTGCTTATTGAAAATAAATTATGCGTTTTGAAAATGAATAATCAGATAATCAGTGTTTACAAAACGTGATTTTGAAAATTAGTGTTTGGATTTGATTATGCTCTTTGGAATCGCAAGCAATAATCACATAATCAGTTTTCTGAGTGTTTGACAAACCAAATTATTTACAACTTTAGTAATAAAATTACCAAAAAATACATGATATAAAAAGACAAAACTTGGACATAGACGAAGCATACCACCATCTGACACACAATAACATATGGCAAAATAGTAATTAAATGAAAGAAAGGAAATCACGTTTCCAAAAAGTAAGGGAGGAGCAGCTGCTGCAAAACGTCATTTTGAAAGCCTTAAAACGCAGAAAAGTGATTCTTGAACTTTGTTTGCCAAACACCAAAAATTGATTATTTGCGTTTTAAAAACGCAATAATCAAATAATCACATTAAAAACGCAATAACAAACACCCCCTAGAAATAACTTCTTATAACCATCATTTGAGAAAAAAACTAATCAAGTTAAAAAGAGTTTTGTTAACAACCTAACAATTGTGGTTAAAAAGTGAATTTTTATTACAACTGGTTGTAGTAAACTAATTAATCCAATCGGAATCAATTATTAGTTGTGAATCCGTATTTTTAAGGATTGTCTCCATCATTTTCAGAATTCTCATCTAATCATAATCATTCATTATAATTAATTCATGTAATAAAATTTCACTTATCAACCATAGCCTTTAGAGTTGTCATAAGGTCTCACACATTGGTTAATTACTTGATTGTTCTGTGTTTAAGTAGTCGATATTGAACTCCATCATCTTTTTGTTCATCATTAATAAGTTCTAAAAATGTAACATTTTTTTAACGGCGGATTTTATTATAAATAAAATATTATTGAGTATTCATAATTTGTCTATAACTTTATTAATTCTAATTGACATAATATTTGGGACCACAACGACATATCACAATTGGAATTTAAAAGCATCGCAAAACAAACAGTTAGCGGACTTGGACATCCTTCTTTTTTTTAATGGTAATGTAAACTTATTATCAGTTGATGGTGAAGTTAATAATGTAACAATGATAAAAGGATTTTGAGTTAAATACATAGATCGTCTTTGTGGTTGTCCCGAAAATGCATGTTTCGTCCTAAAAGTCCTGAAATTACACTGATCGTCCATGTAGTTGTCCATTTTGAGTTGACCGGTCCTTTGACCGTAACTCAATCCGTTTTTTCGTTAACTTTTTGTTTCGTCAGGGATAACATCGAAGAATACCCTAAGGACCAACGTTGCAACACCACGAATCTATTTCCTCCTCAAACTCCCGCCATTTACTACACAACTACCCATTGCCCTTATAAATCTCACCCACCCTTTACAGTTTGTTTTACTCACTTTGTACATCTTATGAACCCTAATTTTAATCAAAGCAGCAGTTGATCAACAAGATGGGTAAAGGTAAATGTAAGTCTTTTTTATTCTTAATGCTTATTATACATGCTTATCTTGAATGCTTATGATTATAGTGCATGCTTATCTTGAATGCATGGCCTTCATTAGTCTGATCTCATTGCTTAGACTCTGCATCCCACTTAGCATTTTACCTTTTGCATATTGACAATTGAAGAAAAGATGATCATGACTATCAGGCTAAGACTTGCATAAACTGCACTTCAAGTCCCCATTTTGAATCCATATCATCCTGTCTTGGGATCACATTGAGAGAACCAGACAATATGTTTCCAGTTGACCTTAGGTCATTCATCCCTCAATGTTAGCCATATACTTTTAGTAGAAAACTTGCAGGTTTGGTTATTTCTATCCATCCACTTCACATCAAAAATAGCCTTGTTTGGAATAAAGCTAGACAAAGGCCTCAGACTGCACCATTTATCATACCAGGCTGAAATAGCTTTCCCATCTCCAACCTGAAATATTGCATGATTTCTAACTTTATCTTTCAAGTCTAGCATATTTTTTCATCCACAGCTATCTGATCTAGTATAATCAATATCCCAAATACTTCTACCTTTTAATTTGACTGAATTGACCCACTTTACCCATAAAGAGTCTTTTTTTCTTAATTATCTTCCATAATTGAGTGATTAGAAGGACTTCAATTCACCTTTTGAGAGGTTTAATGCCCAAACCACCCTCATCCTTGGGTCTACACATTAGATTCCAAGCAACTCTATCTTTGACTTTTGCAGAGTTTCCATCATTCCATAAGAATCTCTTAAACAATTAATTTCAACATTGTCAAGAAATGGTTTCTCAACATTTATTTCAACTAACACCCTTGCAAAGCCCAATCTGCCTGATCCCCTTGCAAAGCCCAATTTGGAAATGGTACTTTACCCCTTCAAGGGGAACATTAAGTAACCTAATCTAGACAGGGATCTTACAAGGAGACAATTTAAGTTAGAATTTGTTTTTCCATATCAACCATCCTTAATTGCTTAGGATTATAGTATATGCTTATTCCTTGCAGATATAATTGTGTTAAGTAGTGAAAGTGAGGATATCAATGAGGGTTCATCAAAGGGAAATGTGCCTAAGGAGGATATCAATGGGGGTCCCTCAAAGGGAAAGCTGCCACCTTTGGGGTCATCTGCAAGGCCTAGGCCTGAAGTTGGTCCAAAATTAGCAAAACTTTTCAAGTATGGGCCACACCAGATTTGCTTCGTTGGTATGGATATAATGATGTGGGTGAATATCTAGAGGATACCTTCTTTGATAGCCCTGAAAAGAAACCAAAGACAAGAGTAGCATGGATACATTCCCAGGTAGCACAGATGAAGAAACATCAGACACTTAATCCACTGACAAGAACATTTACTGTTGGAATCACAGGCAATAACATCCTCTCTTATGAAGATTCCATTGAATAGTATGTACATGTTGTAAAGTCTGCCAGTAAAAAAGCCATCTTCAAAAGCCCTCAAACAATCATAGGAGTTGTGCTTGGACTAGCCAATCTTAAGACATGGGATGATATTGTCCAAAAAATGGGAAAGAGGCCACTTGGAAGTTATGCTAACAAAGGAAAAGGGAAAGCCAAAGTTTGAAGTTGATGTTTTAATGACTTGTTTCTGTATTTGCTTATCTAGTTTGTTTAATGACTTGGTTCTGCATTTGCTACTTGTTTTTGTTGCCTAATGCAGTTTGACTGCATGACTTGGTGTTTAGATATGCATTTTGCAGTTTGTATGTAATAGACATCTTATCTAATCTATTAAGCCTTTATATATGAAACTTACCCATCTTAACACATCCGCATACAAACACTATCTTTTATACTTACAGTACCTATATTTACATAAAATAGTAAATTTGTATCAGTTAATATATGAGTTTCATAGAATCACAAAGAAGACAAAATTAGCATAACATACTAAACCTGAGTACAAAAAATTCTAAAAAAAATATATCCCTGTTCTTCTCCTATCATCCCTTATTAACCTTGGCATGAACCATTTTAACCCCATACATTTTCTAAGAACATATATATCGTATCCAAAAAACAAACAAGGTCACATATTAGCCAATATCAACAACATCACTTATAACAAACACAGTCATCTAATCAATTCACAAACACAATCCAAAATACATAACATCATACATAATACTAAAAACCAAGATATATTCACATAATCAACATAAAGTTGAAACTTAAACATACTTCACTACTGATAACCTTAGATAGGATTCAACACTAACAAAATATGAATCCAAACTACCACTTAAGCAACAAAAGCCAACACCCCATACATAACAAAATATATCAAGCAGACTACCATAAGAATACGTAAGCTACCCAAAGAAACCAACACAAAAGCTTCAGTAGTCTAGCTCCTGACATCTTTCTCCCTTTTATGTACTATTCCCACACATCCTGAGCATAAATGTATTAAGCAATCTCCTCATCACTAAACATCATCCTCTTGATCCCTATTCAAAAGCATCAGCCATCCAGAAGTAGCCCCCACCTTCTTCAGGTGCTCGATCACATGACAGTGGCTTGCAATTTTCTCCTGCAACTCTGTACGAAAACTGATACAAGATGAACGCACCTCCACTGCTTCAGAAACCTCACAACGAAACCACACCTCCATATACTCATCAAGCGCAACACGATCAGTCGGAAGTCTTGCCATCATAAGATTAGGATCTCTTGAAGTGCATTATTATCCAAAACAGATTAGGATCTCAGAGCGAGTGGGTGGCGTCTTCGAGAGAGGAACAGAAAAACAAGAATGATCGAGACACAGAGGTACTTGTGTGTAAAATGGCTGGAGGGTTTATATTCCATTTTGTGTTGCAACGTTGGTCCTTAAGGTATTATTCGATGTGATCTGCCGAAAATACCCCTGACGAAACAAAAGTTAAAGAAAAAATGAATGGAGTTGCGGTCAAAGCACCGGTCAACTCAAAATGGAGAACTACATGGATGATCAGTGTAATTTCGGGACTTTTATGACGAAACATGCATTTCCGGGACAACCACAAGGACGATCTATGTACTTAACTCAAGGATTTTATTGTTACATATATATATTTATGGCAAAAGTTCAATGTAGATCCAAAATTTATTATAGATCCAATTAACCAATCATAGCCACCTATTTTTTCATTAAATAAAAAAAGCACAATTTCCACTTTTAAAAAAAAAAATATCTCACAAACCGTTAATCGTTACGCAAAACGAAGCATACCATCGCGATGAGAATTAAATCATCTTTCTATAAAGAGGCACTTCTATATACTTTCGATGAACTTTTTTTTTGATTTTTTTTCAAGTTATGTCTGAAAAAATCACATGTGATTTGTATCTCCAATCACATGTGATTTTATGAAATCACATGTGATTTTATGAAATCACATTTTTTCAGACGTAGCTGAAAAAAAAATTGTCGAAAGTATATCGAAGTGCCCCTTTATAGAAAGATGATTTAATTCTCGTTGCGATGATGTATTTTTTATCGGTTGACGATTTACCGTTTGCAAGATATATATATATTTTTTTAAAGGTGAAAAGTGTGTTTTTTTAATTTAATTAAAAAATAGATGAATGTGATTGATTCATTTTATCTATGATAAATCTTGGATCTACATTAATCTCAACTCATATAATTATATTATGTTAAGTTAACATGATAGATATAATACTGTATATTAAAGGCGTCATACAACAAGACACTTATTCTGGGCATTAAATATTCAATCAATATGTATATAACGACATAAAACAAACACCGTATATTATCAACTTTAATTTTTTATTGAATTTATTGCCACCCGATAAACTTATCTTAGTTTTTCTAATTAAAGTTAGTGTGATCTAACTAATATAATATAATAAAAAAATATATATATATAGATATATATATATATATATATAAATAATATATATATATAGTACAATATTTTGGAAGTAAAAACTACAAATCGTTTTGACGTTAGTTGCAACAGTACCAGCAGGCCCATTATTAGGTTACTCACTTGGGCTGGACCCATATGGTTTTTTTTTTTGGTTTTATCTTAAAAAAAAAAAACTATTAAACATGAGGACGAAAAAATAAAACCACACAAAATAAAAAAAATAAAAAATAATAATGCCTCGCAACTACGCGAAAAAAATTAACGCCCCGCAGCAACGCGCGGGTAATCACGCTTGTTTGGAATAAAACTAACGTAGTTGCTACAGTGCCGGCCCATTGGGCTTCCACTTTGGGCCGGCCCATTTGACTTTTTTTTTGACGTAGTTGCTACAGTACCTGCCCATTGGGCTTCTACTTTGGGCCAGCCCATTTGACTTTTTTTTTTCTTGTTCTTTAACTATGCAACTTGAAAAAAAAATTGTTCGGCACAAAATAGAAAACAAAATTACAAAAGTACTTATTTATTCATATCAAAAAATATCCACGACATGAGACCAAACACATGAGACCAAACACATAAGCCCATATAAAAAAAAGAAACTATTGCACAAAATAATAAAAAAAAAATTGCTCAGCACAAAATAAGAAAAAAAATTACAAAAGTATTGATTTATTCAGATCAAAAAATACCCACGACATGACGCCCAACACATAAGCCCATATAAAAAAAACTGTTAAACATAAGACAGGAAAAAAAAGCCGCACAAAAAAAAAGAAAAAAAAAATTAACGCCCCGCATCAACGCACAGGCAGTCATGCATAACACATATTTACCCAAATCTCATAAAAATCTATGATAAAATAAACACCGCCCCGCAGCAACGCGCGGGCAACTACGCTTGTTTGATTCAAAAATTGGGTATGTTAGTGTTGGGCTTTTTTTGCCCCGTCTTTTTGGCCCGTGTTTTATGGCCCGTTAATCATATTGTATATTTATTTTTTCCCGAATAATTTTTTTTACGTTTCGGGGGGTTTTTTTTGGCGATGCGTTATGCGGGGCTAATTTTTAATATTTTCTTTTTTTTTGTATGATTCGGGGAAAAAAATTTTGCTAGATTATATTCTTTATACCTAGTAAGTAATTGTAATCATGTCAAACATCCTGGATTCCTGGTCTATATAATTATCGTATTGTAGTTATTGATGAAACACTTATGTTCTTTTGATTCTTAATTCGACAATTGCATCATTTAACATAAAAACAAGATTGAACCTGTTTAATTTGCTCGAACAATGTTAACCTATATTACATAATAGATATCTATAATTCTATATAGAGAAATGATTGGGGGACATAAAGATCGGGCCTAAACTTGCGTATCAGCATTCTATTGGTCGCAGCTAGCGTACCTACTGTTTCACAAATTAATAAAACACTGACACACAGATTTAGACATGAAATTAGTCACATCTTTAATCTTCTCAATCATTTCTTTTGTATATATTCAAGATTGAACCGGTTTGTTCCAACAGTGCATGCACGTTTATTAACTTGATTGACCATTAATGTGTTAAACGAGCAAAAGAACCCGCACGTTGCGGCGGGACTAATTTTTTCCCGAATAATTTTGTTTTTTATGTTTCGGGGGGTTTTTTTTGGCGATGCGTTATGGCGGGACTAATTTTTAATATTTTCTTTTTTTATGATTCGGGGAAAAAAAATGTTTTTTTTGCTATATGAGTTTTTTTTTAATATAATGGGTTGTACGTTTGTGACCATATCGATTATTTTAAAGTTATTAGGTATCGAAGATGTTTCCGCGGGTGTTTTTTTTTATCTGAATAAATCGGAAATTTTGTAATATTTTTTTTCCCTCCTACTTTGTGCATACAAAATTTAAAAAAAAAATAAAATAATAATAATTAAAAAAAAAAAACTAAAATCGGGCTGGCCAAAAATGGGAGCTCGTTACTGTAGCAAGTGATCCATTGTCGACAGTGGATTTGACGCCTAATGTGTATATTTTGGGGGGGAAATTTTTGCGTTGGGACGGGTTAATTTTTTCTCGAATATTTTCTTTTTTTGGGACGGTTCGATATCTTTTTTTTTTGGTCACATTTTATGCGAATTTTAGGCTAGTTTGTCGACAAATGTGTATAGTAGTAATAATTTTTTTTATATGGCTTATGTGTTGGCCTCATGTTTAAAGCGTTGTTTTTTTTGCTATATGGTTTTTTTAATATAATGGGTTGTACGTTTGTGACCATATCGATTATTTTAAAGTTATTAGGTATCGAAGATGTTTCCGCGGGTATTTTTTTTTATCTGAATAAATCATATACTTTAGTGAATAGCGGAGTTTGGGTTATGATTTTTATCATTGATAAGTCAAATGGGTAATAAAAAAATAAAAATCAGTAAAAATAAAAATGGTTCGAAGGATCTAGAAGTTGCCCATAGTAATTATGCTAAAACATCTTAAATTAATTATTTTCAAAAAGTTTATATTTATTTTAAAAATTATATTATGTTTTTACCATAAATTTTGACTACAATTTGTTTTTTATAAAAAATATTGTACTTTTGGAAAGCTAGTGTTTAGGGTTTAGGGTCATTCCAATTCGTCCTGGCCCATTTCAACTCATATAAAAAATTTACCCAATTGGCCCCGTCAATTAACATGCCCTGCGCCACCCATCTGGCCACCTCTAATGCATAACCTTGTGAAACTAAAGCTATTATCTTTTTGTTGTTACTCATGCTGAAATATCCGTGTTAATAGGTGATATTCTCATTGATAACCGTGACATACGGGATATATCGTTGGAAAGTTTAAGGACACATGTTGGACTGGTCACTCAGATACGTAATACCTTTATAAATGTCGGATGGATATTTAGTCCCTTGATTGTTTAGCTGGTAAGTACATTTCTCAAGCTTGTATATTAAAACCTAGGTTTAGCTAAAATGTCAATCTTGTTTTCAAACAAAATTCAGCACGTAATAATATTGAAATAGTCTAGATTTTTTGTAAAGCAAGGACACTCCAATTTCCAAGCTTGAAATTCAGCATGACTGACAAATGATTGGTCACCAGACCCTCTTTATTCAGGGACAATTGCTTGGAAAAATATTGGGTACTGAGATTTGATGACAAAAAAAATATTGATATGGAAAAAGTGAAGCTTCAGCACAAAATGGAAATGCATTTGAATTTTATTTATAATTCAAACACTCTCTGAAGGAAACCCAACAAATAACCGGACCTAAGGCTACCTTTCTAAGCGGCAGGGCCAAAGGCAAAGGTACCAGCTTTTTACGTTAGACCTTAATATCGTAAGTATATAAGTTAGGTTTTTCTTTTTTGGGGAAAGGTTTATAGATACTGACTATCTGATCAACTCGTTACTACACGTAGCAATTAATACATAATTTAAAAAAAAAGTAAATCATCAATAATTATTTTGTGGTATACTGCTATCCTGGTAAACAGTCACAGATATTCCGTTCATATTGTTGGCAAGAAAAATTGTTTTTATATTAATACCAAATGAAAAAATAGAATTATGACCTATATAACTGAATTTTAGAAACTCCTACTCCCATATTCACAAAATGCAGAAAAACAGAAATTTGACCAACAAGTCAAAACAACAGCACAAACAAAGCCCCATAATAATCTTTATTCAAAGACTCTTTTTTATTAGAAATACCATTTCTCCCTGTGGGCCGCAAGTTTTTAGCCTTTCGTAGAACTAATTTTTTTGTAAGGCTAAAAATATCAATTAGCATTAATGTACCTGTAATCTCCCATCTTACATTCGTTTTTAACATTTATGATATACATATACAAAAAGAAATATCAATTGCAAAGAAGCTACCTCTATCAAAATCCCTCTATCCTAATTTTAGATGAAAGAACTTCTGCGAGGATGCCAAGTTCCTGAGATGTTTAGTGAGAAAGCCTTTTTGCAAGGCGGCTAACAAAAAAATGCACAGTAAGTACAAACTGATTACTAGTCAGCAAATGTGTTCTAAATCTTACCTGTGACCATTACAACCCGATTTTGGGAAAATGGGTCAAGTTTGGGTAATATTTTTTCTTTAATGGGTCAAATGGTTAAAGACTTGCAAACTTGGCTAAAATGTAAAGGGCATGTTCCAAATGGGCACCAAAAGTTGCCAATCTTTAAATCGAGTGAATAGAACGCTCATAAATCATCAATTAAAAATAAGATCAGATTTTTATTGTAGTGTAACTTTTTAGAAGGAGAAATTCTAAATCATACCGTATTACCAAATCAACTTAAAGCCTTACTATTTTTTTTCCATAAAATAAAAAAAAAAACTTGACTCTTCCCTTTTTAGACTCGTGTTTCCTCTCTTGTCTATTTTCACTCTCACAATACACACTCTAGAAACCAAGATCACATGTTGTTCTTACAGTAATGCTGGAAGTCAGTGAAGTGTTATAACGATCATTTGATTTATATCAAACCATTGACACAAAATTATTAAAAAATTTGTGTTGAGTACTTGTGTGAGACAGATTTTGCTTGTGGATGAAAAAGAAAAAGGAGCTGGGAACTATGTTTGTATAATGTGCTATTGACAAAAGAAAAATATAGAGAAAAAAATTAAATGATTCTTTAGTGTTTGTTAATAGCCCCTAATCAAAGAAGAGACAAAAAACACTTACCCGAACCCGCCCGGATTGAATTATTAATCATGTCATCTTGTTTATGCTAAACATCCAATATCAAGGGGAGCATTGAGGATATTTGAAACTACTTGTTGAATTATTGAAGCTGTATTAATGTATGGTGATTTGTCATTTGGCCCATCCGCTTGTAAAACTGTTCTGATAGGCAGAAAGGGTTTTCCTCTTAAGAAGTGAAGGTAAAAACTGCAGGAGATATCTCGCTCATACACTCCCCTGTTAGCTCAAACATTATTCATTGGTGCATCAAGCAGGCTTGTGATTTTAGTTTTTTGTGTTTACAGCTTTTACCTAAAGCAAGAAGAGCATCACTTTTGGGCGACGTGGACTAGAGGCATTCAGAATTATTCACTTTATGCACTATAACGCATGTTTTTGCAGTCTTTCTCTTTCGTCCATCCTCAATGGTTTCGGCTATGAACGCTTCAGATATATTTTAACCGCGTTGAGCTCAGAACACTTCATATTAATATGTCTTAACGATGAACTGCTCCGACTATGATGATGGAATTATAGATTATTAGAAAAGCCGGGACTATTTTTAAAGGAGTATTTAGTAAATGGTTATAGAATGAAGAAAATTTTAGAATGATCCAAGAGACGTAAATTGAATGGTGTCCTTTTCAATTATGCGCATTATCACGTATGAATTCGAAATCACAAATCCTGTCCTCAAACAGATACTTACTTTTTTTTTCATTCTAAATCCTCTTCTTTTAGCTATCCAACAATATGATTTACAGATATAATTATCATTCCTCGTGTATGTTGGTGATTTTAGTGTCATTAACAGCCAATGATGATTTACTAGAGACTAATGAGATTTCATAATTAGCTTGGATACGAGTTAGGGAAGTGTATGAGTACACACTCGTAAGTTTAATAAGTTATCAACCTATAAAAATGCAGAGAACAAGGGACAGTGCTTACTGCAGTAAAAAAAAAAAACTAATTTGATATAAACATTATTAAGTTTTATATCTAGCAGTACTAAGTATTGAATGCTACGCCCTAATACTTAGTACTGGTTGATTATAACAAGCAGAACTAAGTAAGTTAGTACTGTTAGCACAAATTATAAAACTAGCAGTACTAATTATTAGTACTGTATAGCACTAATCCTTAGTACTTCGGACTGTTATTTTCAACAAGTCAGTAACAAAGTAGTATTTAGTATCTGCAATCACAAAATAGTTAATACTGCTATTCGTCATAACTGTATGAAAACAGTTATGAAAGTTTTTTTTAACCAACTTATAACTGCTTTAACTGTCGTCTAGAATTTGTTTTATAAACAATTCATTAGTTCTCATTTAAATAACGAAAAAAACATACAATTCCCCTTTCATTGTTTCTTGATTTATTAATTCTTGTGCCTAGACAAAAATTGCTAATACTCCTTATTAATTATCCCGATAGAGAATATCGGCAACCCATGCATTAATAAGGGTCGAAATAAGCTTTATACGGAAAAGTGTACATTTTTACACGATAACAGCGATTTACCAGGATCATCAACACCACACACACCCCAATATTAACAAACGTATAAAGTATTTGTTGTGATCATGGCTGGAAATACGGTGAAGGAGATGACTACGAACTTTGGGAAACTAGATAAGTTTGAGGGGCATGACTTTAGGCGATGGCAGAAAAAGATGCATTTCTTGTTGACTACGTTGAAAGTGGTTTATGTGTTGACAACACCGATGCCGGAATTGTTGGAAGATGCAACAGTGGAAGCAATAAGGATAAGGGCAAAGTGGGAGAATGATGACTACATATGCAGGGGTCATATATTGAATGGTATGTCTGATTCTCTTTTTGATGTATATACGAATGTTGAATCGGCTAAGGAGTTGTGGGATTCACTTGAATCCAAGTACATGGCAGAGGATTCTTCTAGTAAGAAATTCCTTGTAAGTAATTTTAATAATTACAAAATGGTCGATTCTAGAAGTGTCATGGAACAGTACAATGAACTCCTTAGGATCCTTGGACAATACACACAACATGGTTTGAAAATGGATGAATCCATTTCTGTTTCAAGTATAATTGATAAGTTGCCTCCTTCCTGGAAGGATTTTAAACATACTTTGAAACATGGTAAAGATGATTTGTCTTTGGTCCAACTTGGTAGTCACTTGCGCATAGAGGAATCTCTAAGGGCGCATGACAGTGACAAGGGCAAAGGTAAGGAAGTTGGTGGTCCCTCTGTTAACATGACAGAAGAGGGTAAAAACAAACACAACAAACAAAACAAAGGTAAAAAGCGATCCAATGAGAACAAGAGTGGTTCTAGTTCCAACAAGAAACCAAAGTTGGAATGTTGGAAGTGTGGAAAGACTGGTCACTTCAAAAGGGATTGCCGTAGTGGTAAAAAGAATAAGGCAAATGCTGATGGTTCGGGAAAAGGGTCTAAGGACCAATCCCAAGACCAAGGTCAGAATTTAGTGAATATTTGGAACAGTTTTGTCAAATATTCTGTTTCACTAATTTCTGAAGCATTTTATGTGCAGGTTGATGCAATTGCGTGGTGGATAGATTCTGGTGCTACAACTCATGTATGTAAAGATCGTTGTTGGTTTAAGACTTTCGAACCAGTGGAAGACGGATCTGTACTTTACATGGGTGATGAACACTTTGCTCCTATACATGGAAAAGGAAGCGTAGCATTAGAATTTAGTTCTGGAAAAATTGTTACTTTGTTTAATGTGTTGTATGTACCTAAACTTCGTAAGAACTTAGTGTCTGGTCCTGTGTTGAATAAGTGTGGATACAAACAAGTTTATGAATCCGATAAGTATATCTTATCGAAGTGTGGTGTATTTGTAGGATTTGGTTATTATAACAATGGTATGTTTATGTTGAACTTGAATAAAGTTCCTGATGATTCAGATTCTGTTTATATGTCTTCCTCTACTGTTGTTAATTCCACTTTATGGCATGCTCGTTTAGGACATGTGCACTATAAAAGAATGCTTGAAATGTCTAAAGATGATTTAATTCCTGCTATTGATGAAAATCTGGAAAAATGTACTACTTGTATGTTAACGAAAATCACTAGGCAACCATTTAAAAGTATAACAAGGAAATCTGTCATACTTGAATTGATACATAGTGATTTGTGTGATTTTCATGCTACACCATCTTTGGGCAATAAAAAGTATGTCATAACTTTTATAGATGATGCCTCTAGGTTTTGCTATGTTTACCTGCTACATGCTAAGGATGAAGCCCTTGATAAATTTAGAATTTATAAAACAGAAGTTGAATTGCAACAAAATGACTTAGTTAAAACCTTACGCACAGATAGAGGTGGTGAATATTATGATCCTGTGTTTTTCCAATCTGTAGGCATTATTCATGAAACTACAGCTCCTTACACACCACAGCAAAATGGTGTGGCTGAAAGGAAAAATAGAGCTCTTAAGGAAATGGTTAATTCCATGTTATCTTACTCAGGTCTGAGTGAGGGGTTCTGGGGAGAAGCCATGTTAACGGCTTGCTATTTTTTAACGGCTTGCTATTTGTTAAATAGGGTTCCTAGTAAAAGGAACAAGACTACCCCGTATGAACTTTGGTATAAAAAACGACCCAACTTGTCATATTTGCGAGTTTGGGGTTGTAGGGGCCGTAGTAAGGCTTCCGGACCCGAAAAGGAAAACTTTTGGTGAAAAAGGTATTGATTGCATCTTTGTTGGATATGCTGAGCATTCCAAGGCATATAGGTTTTATGTTATTGAACCTAATAACTCTGTTTCTATAAACTCAATTATAGAATCAAGAAAGATGCTAATTTGATGAGAACCGTTTCTTCAATACCTAGACCATAAGGACTATACAAATTTGGAAGAATCTCAAACGGGATGATCATTCTGGATGATGTCCCAAGTGAGACTCCTAAGCCTCGAAGAGTAAAAGAGTAAGAAAGCTAAATCAATGGTTCTGATTTTCAGCCTATATTAGTTGAGGGATCAAGAGATCAAGGTTGTTCGTATTGGATCTCAATTACTCATATTGGCTATGAGTATTGAGGAAGATCCTTGAACCTATAAATTGAAGCTAGTGCAATCTCGTGATGCTACTTTCTGGAAAGGGGGGGGAAAAAGGCAATTGATGATTGAAGATTGGTTTATTATGGGAAAATAATACATGGGTTCTATTGACTTTACCCCCTTGGTTGCCAAACCTTATAGGTTGCAAATGGATCTTCAAAAAGAAAGAGGTAAGTTGATGGAACAATTGACAAATCAAGGCTCGATTGGTTAATTCCATGGCTTTTATAGAACAAAAGTATCAGGGATCGATTACTTCGATTCTATGCACCAGTTGCTGTATCACTCTATCAGTTGTGTTAGCTTTAGCAGCTTTTTCAAAAAAACAGACGAAAACGTAAGAAATCGGACGAAAACGTAAAAAACAGACGAAAACCTAAAAAAACAGACGAAAACGTAAAAAAACAGACAAAAACGTAAAAAACAGACGAAAACGTAAGAAATCGGACGAAAACGTAAAAACGGACGAAATCGTAAGAAATCGGACGAAAACGTAAAAAAACAGACGAAAACGTAAGAAATCTGACGAAAACGTAAAAAAAGGACGAAAACGTAAGAAATTTGACGAAAACGTAAAAAACAGACGAAAACGTTCAAAAACGTATAAACGTAAAAAAAAGTTATGATTAGGGTATATCACTTTTTAAGAAGTTATAACTAATTAGGTTAAAGTTTAACTAGGTCGACCTATTCAACCCATTGGACCCATTCATTTAATTTAAAAGTATATTTAAAAGCCCATTGGACCCAAACTTCATTTAACTTAAAGACCCAAATGACCTAAATATTCAAAAAAAATGACCCAATTAAACTCATTCTTTTATATTTGGGTCAAGATTGTCACCTCTAATATACAATAAACACAAAATTATATAAATATTTCATAGAAATGTTGTCATAAATTATGTTTATAAAATGCTTAAGACGTTTAACATGTTGTCCTTTTAATTCTACAAAACACAATCCATAAATTTGTAGTTTTTTAGTTTGAGGTTCGATAAAAGTAAGATCGGATCGGATTAGATCTTAAGATCGTATGGTCAAGATCGAGATCCTATAAGATCTTAGGCTTGCAAAGATCATATGTAAGATCCAGATCGTTTTTGCTTTGCAGTATCGTAAAATCGTAAGAACCTAAGATCAGGATCGGGATCTTAACAACCATGATATAGGGTATGTTTGGTGATACGTAGCAGTAAGCAGTTATCACGAGCAGTTAACAGTAGTTGTTTGTTAAAAAAGTATTTGATAACGTAGCTTTAAGCTGTTATTAGAAAGTGTAAAATTATAAAAAAAATACATATATTTTTATTAAAAGCCATCAATGTTATACTACTATAATATTTTTGAGACTATATATGTAATTTCGTAAACAAACTGCTAGGAGCAACTCTGAAATGATTCTTGAAGAAGCATTTGAGATTGGAGCAGTTAGACAATATTCAAACGCTAATTGAGGTGTTGCCAAACAAGCTTTACATCTAAATCGCTTACCGCTCCTAAACGCTTTCAAATGCTTGTTGTCAAACATAGCCTAAAAATGCCGTTTATGCAATGAACCGGATCTCAATCACAAGCTCAAAATTTTGTTCCGTTCCTTCAGAGTTCAGACAAACACCAAACCACTTCTGACTCAGCTTTTTCAAATTGTCAAATTACTTTAAAAAAAGTAAAAAGGTTAATTTTTTGGAAGACTTTATAGTAAAAAGGTCAAACATCTTTATTACCTTTGTTTCTAACTTTCTATAATAAAAATGACCTCACACAAAAGCACAGATGAATTCATGCTGTTTAGGGTTTAACAATAGTCTTTCTCGAATAATAAGATATTTCTGTCCATCAGGTCATCTTGACTATCTGAAACAACGCTATAAAACAGCAACACGTCTAGTCCTAACACGTAAGCCGAGGGACGAGTTGTTACTTGCAAATTGATTGAATTGTTAGATCGCAAAAACTCACAAGTCACAAGTAAACAATAAACATAGGCATATCAAGTGAGAAACCAATTTAAATATGCATTTCCACAAACGAAACAACAGAAATCTTTCAAATCCAGATAAATTTACATTTCCTGTCTTTTCCAGACCAGAGGTTTTGATACAGTTCCAAAGATCAGATTCTGTTGGTGATTTTAGTGTCATTAACAGCCATTTAGGTAATGATGATTTACTAGAGACTAATGAGATTTCATAATTAGCTTGGATACGAGTTAGGGAAGTGTGGAGTACACACTCGTTGAGTTAATATGTTATCAACCTAGACAAAATTCAGAGATCAAGGGGCAGTACTAAGTAATCTTGGTTTACTACTGGCAGTACTAAGTTGATATAGCAGTACTAAGTTGGGTTATAAAGGGCAGTACTAAGTTGGTTGTTATATCTAGCAGTACTAATTAGTACTGTTAGCACTAATACTTAGTACTGGTTGTTTTCAACTAGCAGTACTAAGTAGTTAGTACTGCTAGCACTAAATAGTTAATACTGCTAGTCGTATAACTGTTTGAAAACAGTTATGAAAGTTGGTTTTAACCAACTTTAACTGCATAACTGTCATCTAGAATTTGTTTTATAAACAGATTCATTAGTCTCATTTTATATAACGAAAAATATATACAATTCCTTCATTGTTCTTGATTTATGATTCTTTGCTAGATGCTTTAAATTGCTATACTCCTTATATTATCCCGATAGAGATTTCGTGCAACCCAGGCATTGATAAGGGTCGAAATACTTTATACGGAAAGTGGACATTTACACGATATAAGCGAGTTATCCAGGATCATCACACTCACACACCCCATTTTATAACAAACGTATAAAGTAATTTGTTGTGATCATGGCTGGAAATACGGTGAAGGAGATGACTACGAATTTTGGGAAACTAGATAAGTTTGAGGGGCATGACTTTAGGCGATGGCAGAAGAAGATGCATTTCTTGTTGACTACGTTGAAGGTGGTTTATGTGTTGACAACACCGATACCGGAATTGTTGGAAGATGCAACAGTGGAAGCAATAAGGATAAGGGCAAAGTGGGAGAATGATGACTACATATGCAGGGGTCATATATTGAATGGTATGTCTGATTCTCTTTTTGATGTTTTTCGTTTTGTAGAATCTGAATAAAGGAGTTGTTGGGATTCACTTGGAATCCAAGTATTGGCCAGGTTTACTTCTAGTATGTAATTCCTTGTAAGTATTTTAATAATTTACAAATTGGTCGATTCTAGACAACGGTTCATGGATACAGTAACAATGAACTCCTTAGATCCTTGGAAAAAATACACACCAACATGGTTTTGATAATGGATGATCCATTTTGTTAGTATAAGTTGATAAGTTGCCTCCTTCCTGGAAGGGATTTTAAACATGCTTTGAAACATGGTAAAGATGATTTGTCTTTGGTCCAACTTGGTAGTCACTTGCGTATAGAGGAATCTCTAAGGGCGCATGACAGTGACAAGGGCAAGGGTAAGGAAGTTGGTGGTCCCTCTGTTAACATGACAGAAGAGGGTAAGAATAAACACAACAAACAAAACAAAGGTAAAAAATGGTCCAATGAGAACAAGAGTGGTTCTAGTTCCAACAAGAAACCAATGTTGGAATGTTGGAAGTGTGGAAAGGCTGGTCCACGTAAGATTAAGGAGTTGCGTAGTGGTAAAAAGAACAACGCAAATGCTGGTGGTTCGGGAAAGGGGTCTAAGGACCAATCCCAAGACCAAGGTCAGAATTTATTGAATATTTAGAACAGTTTTGTCAAATATTCTGTTTCACTAATTTCTAAAGCATTTTATGTATAGGTTGATGAAATTGCGTGGTGGATAGATTCTGGTGCTACAAGTCATGTATGTAAAGATCGTTGTTGGTTTAAGACTTTCGAACCAGTGGAAGACGGATCTGTACTTTACATGGGTGATGATACACTTTGTCCGTATACATGGAAAATGGAAGGAGTAGCATTTGAATTTCGTTCTGAAATTGTTACTTTGTTTTATGTGTTGTATGTATCCTAAACTTCGTAAGAATTTAGTTCTCTGGTACTGTGTTGAATTAGTGTGGATACAAAAAGGTTTATGAATCACGTAAGTTATGTTCATATCAAAGTGTGGTGTATTTGTAGGATTTGGTTATTTATAACAATGGTATTGTTTATGTTGAACTTGAATATGTTCTTGATGATTCAGATTCTAGTATTTAATATGTCTTCCTTACTGTTGATAATTCATTTTATGGCATGCTCGTTTAGGGTCTTGTGTGCACTATAAAGAATGCTTGAAATGTTTAAAGATGATTTAATTCGTGTTATTGATGAAAATCCAGAAAAATGTACTACTTGTATGTTAACGAAAATCACTAGGCAACCATTAAAAGTTATATACAGTGAGGAAATCTGTCAATACTGAATTGATACATAGTGGATTTGTGTGATTTTCATGCCTACACCATCTTTGGGCCTATAAAAAGTATGTCATAACTTTTTATAGAATGATGCCTCTAGGTTTTGCTATGTTTTCATGTACATGCTAAGGATGAAGGCCTTGAATAATTTAGAATTTATTAAAACAGATGTTGAATTTGCAACAAAATGATTTAATTAAAACTTTACGCACAGATAGAGGTGGTGAATATTATGATCATATTATTTTTCCAATCTGTAGGCCATTATTCATGAACTACAGCTCCTTTACACACCACAAACTAATTGGTGTTGCTGAAAAGGAATATAAGCTCTTAAGGAAAATGGTTAATTCCATGTTATCTTACTCAGGTTTGAGTGAGGGGTTTTGGGGAGAAGCCATGTTAACGGCTTGCTATTTGTTAAATAGGGGTTCCTAGTAAAAGGAACAAGACTAACCCGTATGACTTTGTATAAAAATGACCCAACTTGTTCATATTTGCGTGTTTGGGGTGTAGGAGGCCGTGTATGGCTTTCGGTCCGAAAGGAAATCTTTTGGTGAAAAAGGTATGATTGCATCTTTGTTGGTTATGCCTGTGCTTTCAGGAATATAGCGTTTTTATGTTATTGAACCTAATAAATCTGTTTCTATAAAACTCAATTATAGAATCATAAGGAGATGCAATATTTGATGAGAAACCGTTATCTTCAATACCTAGACAAAGGGACATTATACCAAATTTGGGAAGAATCTCAAGGGATGATCATTCTGATGATGTCCCAAGTGAGACTCACCGAGCCTAGAGAGGTAAAAGAGCTAAGTAGCTAAATATTTGGTTCTGATTTTCGCTATATTTAGTTGATGGGATCGAGAGATCAAGTTGGGATTCACAATACCTAATGTTTGCTATAGTTTGAGGAAGTTCCATAGAACCCTATAATGAAGCTGTTGCAATCTCGTGATGCTGCTTTCTGGAAAGAAGCAATTGATGATGAGATTGGTTCTATTATGGAAAATAATACATGGGTTCTATCTGATTTACCCCCTGGTTGCAAACCTTTAGGTTGCAAATGGATCTTCAAAAGAAAGATGAAAGTTGATGGAACAATTGACAAATTCAAGGCTCGATTGGTAATCCAAGGCTTTAGACAAAAGGAAGGGATCGATTACTTCGATACTTATGCACCAGTTGCTCGTATCACTACTATTAGATTGTTGTTAGCTTTAGCAGCTATTCACAATCTAGTGATCCATCAAATGGATGTCAAAACAGCATTCTTGAATGGTGATTTGGATGAAGAAGTGTATATGAAGCAACCGGAAGGATTTGTTATGCCTGGTAATGAGCATAAGGTGTGTAAGCTAGTTAAGTCATTGTATGGGCTGAAACAAGCACCTAAGCAGTGGCATCAAAAGTTTGATGAGGTTGTGTTGTCAAGTGGTTTTCATTTAAACCAATCTGACAAGTGTGTATATAGCAAATTTGATAATTCCGGTAAAGGAGTCATAATTTGTCTATATGTTGATGACATGTTGATTTTCGGAACTGACCAAAATCAAGTTGATAAAACTAAGAAGTTTTTGTCGTCAAGATTCTCAATGAAAGATATGGGAGAAGCGGACATTATTCTTGGTATAAAGATTAAACGTGAGAATAAGGGGATTGTCATTACACAATCTCACTACATTGAGAAAATACTCAAGAAGTTTAATCGTGAAGATTGTTCTCCGGTGAGTACTCCCATGGATCCGGTAGAAAAGCTTAAGCCTAATACAGGGAAACCTGTAGATCAGCTTGAATACTCAAGAGCTATTGGCTGTTTGATGTATGCTATGACAAGTACTAGACCTGATATTGCTTATGCTGTTGGTAGATTGAGTAGGTTTACTAGTAACCCAAGTAGACAGCATTGGAAAGCAATAACGAGGGTGTTTAAGTACTTAAGAGGTACTAAGGATTATGGTTTATCATATGTTGGATATCCTTCAGTGTTAGAAGGCTATTCGGATGCTAGCTGGATAAATCATGTTGAAGATTCATCTTCTACAAGTGGATGGGTGTTCTTGCTTGGGGGAGGTGCCATTTCATGGGCTTCTAAGAAGCAAACATGCATCACTAGTTCTACTATGGAATCTGAGTTTGTAGCATTGGCTGCTGCCGGTAAGGAAGCAGAGTGGCTAAGAAACTTGATTCATGAGATTCCAATTTGGCCGAAACCGATAGCACCAATATCTATCCGATGTGATAGTGCTCCCACGATGGCTAGGGCATATAGTCAGATATACAATGGGAAGTCTAGACACTTAGGTGTTAGACATAGTATGGTAAGGGAACTAATCAGGAATGGTGTGATTTCTATTGAGTTTGTTCGAACACAACATAATTTAGCTGACCACTTGACGAAGGGTCTAGCTAGGGACTTGGTAAATAAGTCAGTAAAAGGGATGGGATTAAAGTCCAAATAAATCTACTACCTATGAGATACCCAATTCCCTTCTAATACAACGTTAGAAGCTGAATTCAATGTGGAAAGCTCATAGCTAGAGATTGGAACACAAGTTTTATCTTCCCGAGGTATGTGTTCAGACCTGCAAGTGATGGTTAGGTTGAAGTTTTATCTTCTTAATAGTTCTTTTGAAAAATTGCATTGCAGGTGCAAGATCTAAAGGGACTACCTATGTGAACATGAAGTTTAGCCGCTTCAAGAAGCTTGGACTTAGCTTTCTATATGTTCATCAATGGATTGGGACACATGGCTTGTAAAGTGTCAAGTTAAATGAACTTTAGAGTGTTGTAGAAACGAATGTGTATAGTATCTTCAGGTATTCAAATGGATTGACGGGTTCAATCGTTACGACACCCCGATTTTCGAATATTTGGAATGTGTATTATACTAAGATGAAAATTCAATCGCAAGACATTTTCATTTATGCATTTGTTTGTTTCGTTATGTTTGTTATGACATACTTTCATATATAATTATATATGTTTAGTAAATCAAGGATTACACTAAAATGGGGGGGATTTGTTGGTGATTTTAGTGTCATTAACAGCCATTTAGGTAATGATGATTTACTAGAGACTAATGAGATTTCATAATTAGCTTGGATACGAGTTAGGGAAGTGTGGAGTACACACTCGTTGAGTTAATATGTTATCAACCTAGACAAAATTCAGAGATCAAGGGGCAGTACTAAGTAATCTTGGTTTACTACTGGCAGTACTAAGTTGATATAGCAGTACTAAGTTGGGTTATAAAGGGCAGTACTAAGTTGGTTGTTATATCTAGCAGTACTAATTAGTATTGTTAGCACTAATACTTAGTACTGGTTGTTTTCAACTAGCAGTACTAAGTAGTTAGTACTGCTAGCACTAAATAGTTGAGTACATCATCAACAATTTGCCATCAAAACAGTAGGAAAGATCAGCATACCTGATGCCGGTTCTTCAATCATTGCTGCCGTCTCCTCGTCCTGGTTTTCAGTATCCACGTCATCAGGAATGTTATCAGGCTGGTTCAGAATCTGTTCCTCTGGACCCACAGCAGACATGTCTACAGCTGTGAACAGATTATGCATACTTTTTAATCCTATTGAAGCGTGTAGAGCAGTCATGTTTGTTAGCACATTCCAACGAAGGAACAACAACATAAGGGAGAATTATAAACAAGGAAATTACAGCCAGTCCCTACTACAGTCAAACAAGTCAGCCAGAACTTGCAGGAATTATAATCATCCTAGCTACGGCAGTGTCTTTAATATATTGTATAACAAAGAAAGTAACAAGTAGTCTTTGCGAACGAGAAAATATTTCCAAAATCACGAGAAGGCTCGCCCAAACACATAGGCGGATGGACAAGTACGTCGTCGCTGTTAGATCATAATACACGAACAAAATTTATTTTATTTTTTATCCCACGAGTAAGCAATATATACAGGCATATTGATTTAGACATGCACAATGGTCTCATTCCGAAACAAGACAGAAAATAGTTCTTGAACACGTTCATGTTAAAAAACCAAAACCATCAAAAATTTGCTAAATCAACAAGACTTTTGATAACCAATATTTTCTCACAAACAAAAGTAAATGATAAGCACAGTGTGTAATCGAGCACGAAAGAACACACAATTAAAACAAATATAATTCTAAAAACCCTCAAATATACGAAACAAACAAATCGTTAAAAAGAACAAGTAAACTAATTTAAACCCTAGATATTATCAACGAAATCTTCACCTTCCGCAAACTCTACACAATCATCTCCATCTTCATCTCCGTCATCAAGTCCACCAGGTCATACATTCAGGCAACTCACCATACGCTTTCAGTGACCTGGCCTCATGGTGGTAATACCTATGTACTATATCCGCCTTAGTATCCTGATAATCACGAACACAAACAAGAACAATATCTCCTGCGGATATCCAAACCTTCTTGTGCAACTTGCCACAAATGTGAACATTAGACGCGTGGTTTTATCGCTGCATAGAACTTCACACCGTCCGTTTCCAAGCATACGGAGCACTTGACCGTATTCTTGGCCTTCTTTTTTGAACTCAAGCTCGCGCTTCTCATCTTCTGCATCATTTGTACCTCTTCTCCGATTCTTACCTCGCCCTTTATTCTTCGGCATGATTGCGACTGTGTGTGTGTTTTTTTTTATGAAACTTAGCTAGCTTTTGATATTGATATGATAAAGATGAGTATATATATATGTAAAATTTATTGTAGAAAGCCAAGTTATTATTTTTTAAGGTTATTTTGGGGAACAAAAATTATTTATGGTTAGCACTCGATCGGGTCAAATTTGTTTGAATCTAGTAGGTTTTGGCCCGGCCCAAAACCAGTTGTTCCAACTTCTAGTTATATATTTTTGATGATACGTGACAGTAAGCAACGAACAGTTAATAGTAGTTGTTTGTTAAAAAAATGTTTGGTAATGTAGGTGTAAGTTGTTATTAGAAAGTGTATAAAAACGTATATAAAAAATTTTGTATAAAAATGTGTACATAATACCGTGTATAAAATCGTGTATTAAAACGTGTATAAAAATTAGTCTTATCCAAAAACGTGTTATAAAAAACCGAGTAATGTCAAGGAACCATTGAGTTTGTGGACCGAGAGGTCAAGAGTTTAAAGCGTAGTAAGATAGTGTTAGTACAATTTCGTTGGTATTCGAAGCGTGGTCCTGAGTTTACTTGGGAACGCAAGGATCGAATGAGGTCTACGTGTCCTCAGTTGTTTGTCGATAGTGCTAATGCCTCGAGTAGTTAAATCTCGGGACGAGATTTTCTTAAGGTGGGGATACTATGACAACCATGGCTTGAGCAGGATGGTCAAACCATAGCGTTGACCTAATTATCTGTTCTATGAGTTTGGTTTATGAGATTTTGTTCATATGTGTTTATATGTGTATTATGTGGGAGATTGGTAATCAATCTATTGAGTGTGATCATCTCAATGAGATTGGAATGATGGTGAAATTGGTTGAGTTCATTTCGTTCACTTTTGGAGTGACGAGGAATTTATTTTGAGATTTGAGCGTTTTCGTGTTAAAGGTGTAAGTATTATTACGTATACGTATTTTTGTGTTAGTAATTTAAGATAAGTTTAGGTTTTAGAGGTTAAGTTAAGAGAAATGAGTTATTTGATGGAGAAATTTCATTTGAATCACTTATAGTGATAATGGAATTGTTTGGGTATTTTGAGAGAATTATTTTGGTTAATATGTGGATATCTAGGTGATGGATTAAAATGAGAAGTGTGTCATTTGTGAAAGAAATGAGTTTGTTAAAATATGAGAGTTTTTGGAAGACTTTCTATTTTTAGAAATTGAATTTGGAAATGAAAAGTTATTTTTAGAAAGTAGTTTTCAAGCATAATGGTTTAACAAATTAGCTTAGGTTTTTATAAAACTTAAGGTATAAAGATAATTAATTAATTAATTAAAGAAAAGAAAAAAAAATATTTTTTTAAATAATAAAAAATTTATTTATGGATATGAATAGTAACAAATCGGGAGGGGAATAGAAAAAAAAGGAAAAGATGTCTAAGTTGGGCTCAAACTTTGTAGAAAGGGTTATCATTAGAGCCTATATAACAAAACCAAGGATTAGAAAATACAGATTTTTTTTCTCCCCCTTGCTCCTTGGTCGACGCCCGATAAATCCTCAAGAGAAAGATAAAAAAAAGTTTTTTTTTATAAAGTATTAAAGTTTCCATCTATTTAGTTTAATCTTTTTTATGTTATCATGTTACTTTATGTAATTCTAAACATGAGGATTTAACTTTTATCATAAAATTTAATTAGGTTTTCTTAATTAGGGTTTAGTCTACTGTAAATTAATGTAATTAAACTAATTAGGATTGATTAGGGTTTAATTAGAAGCATGATGGTGTAATCGGTTAGGGTTAATTTGCGTTAAATCATGATTTCAGTTTGAGCAGAATTTTGGGTCGTGTTGCTCAGATGATATCTCATGATTGGCAACAAATTTTTTTATGAATCTTATGAGTTTTGATAATTTCAGAGAGTCTATTTTCTAAAAAATCCGGCCTCGAACGATTTTGAGTTCGGGAAGGCCTTCAAAAGCCTTTCGCAAGAAAAGTTGTCTAACCAGTAAATACGGGTCAGATTTGGGTCTAATTTCGGGAAGTAAAACCCCAACTTAAAATTTTAATTGGACTTAGCCCTTTTACAGAAGTTAAGTTACATGTGTCTA
The DNA here is from genome assembly GCA_026074375.1 of Tanacetum coccineum. Lineage (NCBI taxonomy): Eukaryota > Viridiplantae > Streptophyta > Magnoliopsida > Asterales > Asteraceae > Tanacetum > Tanacetum coccineum. The sequence continues at coordinate 48,729 of BQNB010005071.1, read as the reverse complement.
TTAAAAATCCTCCAAAGGAAATCGTCTAATTAGTTGTCTAAGTATGGTTTTTAGGGTCATACTTTTTAGTGTGCGATCAGGTCCGAATTAGGACAGTTTTTGAAGTTTGATTTTATTTGAGGTGGTTACGCATATAACTAATGATTGGGAATCACATGGTAGTTAGTAAACACATAAGGGAACATGTGTGATTTTTGGTTTGAATTATGGGAATGTTTAAGTGGTGCGTTTAGGTCCCGTAAGCGAGTGTAAAATTCTGCTTAAAAACAGAAACTGTGAAGTGTAACATTTAAGTGTAAATAGTAAATGTAGGATGTGGTAAAGTTTTAAAACAAGTATAGGACTATGATAGATAACATAGGCATCCATCATAGTTGAGGTTACATCATTTGGGTTGAATGCCTAATTGATGGTAACTTATTGTGTGTTTATGTTGTTTAGATTGTTCGTGAATTTCTGTGAAGTATTGGTGGATTTTGGAAGCTAGCATCAGGTGAGTGTCATAGCCCTATCTTTTCTAAGATTTTTCATTGGGGGTGGAAACGATGCTTGAGTATGTGATGTTTTATTACTGTGATATTTGATGGTTGAGCTTAAAAATGCATGTGCTGTGTGGCTATTACTTGCTATGTGTTGAATTGAATTGACAAGTGGAGCCGGGTTGGCTTGGATCGTGGGATCGTTCCTTCCCCACTTGGGTTGAGCCGAGCTATTTTTGAGTTGAGCTATTTTGTTTGAGTTATATTGATTTGAATTGTGTTGAATTGAGCTGATTGATTTGTAGTATGTGATAGTTCATGATATGCCATGCAACTGTTTATCTTTATCACAGTAATGTTGGAGTTGTTTTGAAATGTTTTGAGGTTGGTGTCTAAAACCTATGGCATCTCACCAACCTAGTGTTGACGTGTTTTAGCATCGTTTTCAGGTAACTCAGGTGATCGAAATTGATGTTAGGAGAGTTGCTAGTGAGACCATAAGATGCAAGTTGAAGATCTATGATTTTGCTATGCCGTTTTATTTGAGCAAATATTTGATTTGGATTTCTAGACATTTGTTTTTGATATTGTTAAGACTTGTTTGGGATGGGTAATCTCTTATCATTCATATTTGGTCGTTGGTTTTTTTTTTGAGTTGGATGTTATCATGACACGTTGTGTCTTTGCATTTATTACACTATTTAGTATTCCTCTATAAAGATACCATGTGCTATGTTAATATCTTTCATGTTATGCCTCGCGTTTCCGCCTTGGCGGGGTGTGACAGATTGGTATGTGTACGTATATACTGTATGTTCCCGCTATCTATAAGCTTGAAATTCTCTTTATTTTTGATTTACTACTATATATTATAAAATATATACTTTTTCATTATGGGGATCTAATAGTATATACCCCTTTGTTATTCTTTTAGTCATGTCTTCCCCTACCCTTAGGAGATATCGTTGGGAGATTGTTTACCTCAATGGGACTGGACAGGTTGGGTGACTTTGATGAGAGAAATGTCTAACCCAACGCGAAGGCCCCCAACATAAGTTTATTTCGTTTCCTACCTCGATGCGTTGCTATAAATGAGGATTGCTTTTATATTTTGGGTCGCGATGTGACTTCTGTTTCGTTTAGTCGATTGGGATTTTATGGTTCGTCAGATGGATTATTATGTCTGAGTTATATTTGCATTATTATTAAGTGCTATGTGGTAGATGTGTGTTATCATTGAGATGTGTGGTCTTGGAAGTAAGTACACGTGTGCAAAAGGTGCAATTATAATTATGGTCGCGAACATAATTATAAAGGCAACACACACGTGGACTTGTGACTTTGATTGCATTGATCATTATTGCTTGTATGTATTATATAAGGATGTATGTGTTGGAAAATTTTAGTGGAAAATGTGTTTTCACTAACTTTGGACATAGATAATTATTAGTAAATATAATTATTAAATGTAAGGCCAGGTCGAGCCAGTATATGTCCAAAACAGAGTTAGTGTGAATGAGATATCGAGTCTCAAAGAAGGAAAGTTGGAATGGAGGAAAATGGTTAAATGTCAGTTACGAGCTCGTTTGGTAACTGCAAATTAATGTGTCCTTAATTGACAATTGAATTGGCTGTTATTATTTGTTTCAAAGGTTTATAACTGTAAATTAATGGGTCATTAATTGACAATTTAATTGGCGGTTATTATTTGACTCAAAGGTTTATAACAGAAAATTAATGAATCATTATTAAGGCATTAATTGACATTGATTACATTGATTGCACCATTACACCATATGCATATGAATGTGTATAAATAGATGGCAATTCTCACTATTCCAAGATACAACTATGGAAAAAACACACAAGAGAGAAAATCTCACATTAAACAATGTTTTACACACTCTTTGTCGATCAGAAGTTACTCTGTTTTTTCGTGATATTTCAGGGCTAGTCATGTCAGGTCGGCTGTACAACAGCTTAGAAAAGTTGTTACCCTGGGTAACAGTCGGCGAATCGTTGTTTTAAGGGAAGCTCGTGTCTAACAGTGCTCGTTCACGACCTTTTACTGTTTTCTTATTTATCGTTCATAGTGTCTGTCTTCTGCTTCTACCCTATTCTGTATGTTTTTGTCCTTTTCTATGTATTTAATTTCTGTTAATTATTATTAATTGTAATCTGATTTTATTTTAATAAAAGTGTACATGTTTCCCTACAATCTTAAAACAGATTCGGTGTAAACCGAATTAAAAACACTTTTGATAAATCAGATTAATATTATTAACAGATTTTATAAACTGTTTTCTGTCGAAACCAAGATTGAGTTTCTTTAGAAATCAGTTTTAATTAAACAGATTTTGAATTACAGATCTATAACGATTTTAAAAACAGTTGTTTAGATTAATTTATTTTGAAACCAAGATTGGGTTTCTATCAAATTGATCTATTTTGATCCAGTTGATTCATCGAAACCAAGCTTGAGTTTCTTTGATTTGGATTTAGTACAAGTTTATATAAACCAAGTCGAGTTTATTAGATATCAAGATTATTTTAACAGTTCTAAACTGTTCGTGTTTAAACACAAGTGTGAGCTTTGAGAATCTTCTGAATGTAATTGGTGCGCAAATTACTAAACTTGGTGCAAATCTGGCATATATCGATTCAATTGTAACCAGAATTGAGTTTCTTTGAAAGCGATTCCGAACAAGGTTATAAGAAATCAATATTTGTATTTCTTGGATACTCGGATTATTATAGTTGTATTTAATTGTTTGTTTTTTTTTTTGGGGGTTTGATCCTTTCACGATTGTGACTACTCCTGTAAACGTATACGTGCGCAAAGATACCAACACTGTTGCTATCATGGTGAAAAACCAGAAAAATTCAATGGCAGAATTTATAAGATGGTGGCAACAGAAAGATGTCTTCTCACTCGGAACTTCTTTTGAACCTGGCGTGGTTCTTAAATGAGTGACTGACATCAGGATGAAACCTCCTATGGAAGGGCAAACCCCCTAGTGCACAGGTTGTGCAGTTGTGGAAGCATGGAAACATTAGACTTCTTGTGTCACAACTATGTCTAATGTCTGGTGGGCTCTTTGTACAACGTGTATTGCAAAACCACGACTGCCAAAGAATTATGGGAGTCATTGGAACGCAAGCACAAAACAAAAGATGCTGGTACAAAGAAGTTCTATAGAAACCTTGTTGAGTTTCTTTAGAATAGTGGATCTACTGAAACCTTGTTGAGTTTCATTCTAGAAATAGATCATGTGAAACATATCTATTAAGATCTTCTTAATGAAAATTGACATCATATTACATATGCATTTTTTTTTGTTAAAAAACATTATGTAATAGGCGATATTGTTTAATTGTTTAGTCGAAAGACTTCCTTTAAAGTGGTTTTGTATAACGGATCTTACAAAACATTAGTGTTTTAAACAAAAGTCGATTAAAATCGGTTTTGTTAAGAAACACTATGTGATTGAGCACGTTGTTAATAGTACCAAATTAGTTTTAAACTAATCATGGGACCTCGTATTAACAATATATATGGAATGTCACGAGTGACGTTAAAGGATCTGCTCCCGAACTTGTTAAAAAGGAGGCCGATACTAAAGTTACGTGTACGGTAGATGCTTTGAAGCATTCAGAAACCTTATGTGCCATAACTATGCGTTATATGGCCTGAATGACATAAAAACTGAGGCCATGAGGGAATCTGACCTTAGGTAATGGTGGATTAGCACTTCGGTATCATGTCATGTATATGGTGATAAGAGTTTGATTATCTCTTTCAATGCAGCTGAGAATGGAGAGATTGAATTTGGGCAACTCTCCAACTGCTAATATCAAGGGAAAAGGAGATGTGATTCACATCTGGAAAAGAGTAAGTTAACCAATGCGTTGTACGTGCCGGAGGTTCGTAGTAATCTTGTGTCCGGATGGTTGCTTAGTGAAATTTGGCTTTCATTCTGTGTTTGAATCAAAATTGAGTTAACGAATAACATAATTTGTGTCCCCGACAGGGTTACGCCTTTAAAATATTTAAGCTAAATGTATTTTCTAACGGTCATTTTAGTAAAATCAGTATGAATTTAGCTTATTTGATTATTTAAATGTATGGCATGGCTGACTCAGACATGTTTTAAACTATAACTCAATATGTTGTCTAATTAAACCAAATTGGATACCCATGTTTTGTATTGACACTGACTACAAATTAAAACTTGTCCCTCGTTGAAGCTCCAAATGACAAGTGTCTTTACTCTCGGTTTTGAAACGAAACTACCGAACCCATTGTTTTTAATATGATTACATGAGTTAATGTGGATTGATACTATCTAAGGTATCGATATTGCGAGTACTTCCTCATATTTGCGACGGTGGTACGAAAATATTACTTGAGAGTAAGGAATATAGACAAAAGATTGTTCTATATAAATAAGTTGAGAATCCAATTTTATTATCGGAAACAAGGTGGTTCGAAGTCATATCGGAGGTGAATTTGTGTCTCCATTTCTAAATTTAGACACAAATTTATTGCACTTGATATAGAAAAGAATCGTGCCTTAGAAGATATGGTTAGTGCCATGTTCTTAAGTCCTGGTTTAAGCCATGGCATGTGGGGGAAAGCGAGTCGGCTACTTATCTTTTAGATAAGATCCCTTGTAAAGAATATAAGATAGTTCTTATGAACTATGGATGAGAAGAAGACTATCTTATAAGTATTTACAAATATGGGGGGTATCTAGCTAAGATATCTGCATTGAACCCCAAGGTTCAAAGGATTTGACCTGAAACTGTGAATTGCATGTTCTTACTATATGCTCATAATAGTAGTGTGTATGGTTTCTTTGTGGTTGTTGATATACACAAGGATACGATAATGGAATAAAGAAGTGCTTCCTTCTTTGAAAATATTTCCGTGTTAACAAAGGAAATTGGAAGATCATCTGGAATAGATGATGAAGTTGTCCAAAATCAGAGACAAATAATGATTAATGATCTCTAAGATAAGAGATAATATCAACCCAAGGAAGAAGAGGTTTGAACATAGAAGATGCAACAAGGGCAAGAACGAGAATCGTCTTGGACCCGAATTTTGTTTCTTTTATGGTAGGAAATGAACTCTACTTCTTATCGAGATGCTGGTATCTTCTCGGAATGGCAATGGAAAGAAAGCCAATAAAAGTTAAATAGATTCTATTATACAAAAAACATATTTGGAAAGCTCGTGGTTTGTACTTTCCCGTTGTGTAAACCACTAGGTTATAAATGGATCTTCAAGAAGAAGATGAAAGCCGGATGGCACCATTGCAAAGCACTAGCAAGATTGGTTAATCAAATAATTTAGACAAACGCGAAGGTTAGATTACTTGATAGTTTCTTTGTTACGCGAATAACCTCGATTAGATGGTACTTGCTTATTACCACATTAAGGAATTTGGAACGTTTACTAAATGGATGTGAATACCGACATTTCTAAACGAGATTTAGTAGAAGAAAGAAAATATAATCATAACCAATATGGATTTGTGTTAAGTTAAAAACATTGTAAGGACAATATTCTTGAGAGGTTCACTGTGGGGGGTTCCGGCCAAGCTAGAATTCAATGACATCTTTTAATCTAAAGGTGTTGCCCATTTTAAATACTCAAAGAATATTGGGCATCTTATGTGTTTAATGACATGCGTCTGGCCTGATTTAGAACTCATAGTCAGGTTAAGTAGATATACCAGTAATTCAAGTGGGGACCATTTGAGTAATATTACATGAGTACTATGATTGAATTATGGAAGATATCCAACTGCTATCAAATGATAGAGTAATTTAAATACGGATTCTTATATGTATAAGAATATAGATCCACTAGAGCGGATGTATTTACACTAAGTGGGAAGCTATGTCTTAGAAATCTTGAAAGTATTTCAAACAGACGCTTATAGCTAAATCTATGATGAAATCTGAATTTATCATTTTAGATAAATTTATAGAATATGCGGGATATTTACGTTAATTCGTAAAGGACATACCAACATGGCATAAACCGGTAACGACCATGTTTATAAAGTGTGATAGTCAATTGAATTTTGACAGAGCTCATATCACAATGTAAAACGGTAAGTCGAGACATATTCATCATAGACGGTGATTGGTGCGACAACTACTCTCAAATAGAGTTATCACGATTGACTACGTAAAGTCAATGGATAACATCGCGGATCCGCTTACGAAAGGCTTAAGCAGAGAGTTAGTTAGAGAGTCGTCTAAAGGAATGTGACTAAAGCCCTTAAAGGAATGAGTTTCTATGAAGGAAAACCTAACCTAGTTGACTGGAGATCCCAAGATCTGGGTTCAATAGGACAACCTAATCATAGAAATATGGGGGAAGTCACGTCAATATGGGGTGTTACTTAAAATTATAACATCCTAGTCCATTCCTATAACAAATGTGACTTGTTGAGGTTAAACATATGGCTTTAATGATTCAGGATAAAATCACAAAGCATAATGATTCAAGATGAAATCACAAAACATATGTTTTTAAAGATTCAGGATGAAATCACCTATGTGAGAGAGAAGTGGGGTCACTTAGAAATGAATTGTGGGGGGCGTAATTCCTAAGAGCTCTTGCAGAACCAGGCTAGTGTTCATGACCATAACGAGCACGACTATGAGGACTTGACAAGGTCAGGAAGAGTCTTGTGTGAGTGTGTATTGTCGTCTACGTAAACAGATGTTGAGTACAAGGACATCGCGTCTACTCAGATCTAGGAGACTAAGTGCATCTCACAAGGGAAGGTTCAAAGGGTCACACCTACCTATCCTATACAGGACTCAACCGCAGAAATTTCGCCGAAACGTTCGTGTGTTTTTGACCCATTTCCATTCATGTGGGGGATTGTTGGAAAAATAGTATATGTTATATATATTTATGTCCAAAATGGAGATAATATGAATGAGATATCGTGTCTCAAAGTGGGACACGTGAAACATAAAATCTGGAAATCTATTTTAGGAATAGATTTAAACTTATCAAATAAGTTTGTATAGAATATTTTGTGTCATTAAAAGATATGCAAATCTTTTTTTGTTAATAAAAGATTTGCTTAAGTTGGGCAGTTATTTATCTTGAAAAACAAGACAACGTTTTCACTATAAATAGAGGCCTAGTCTCATTCGTTTTAGACACAACTAAATATGCAGCTCCATAGAAACCAAGTTCCAGCAATTCTTTCGATCAGAAATGTACGAATGATTTTGTGATTTTTCAGGAAAGTTTGTCAGGTCCGGCTGTACAACAGCTTTGGACGTTGTACCCTGGGAAACAGACGGCCAATCTATTTTAAGGGAATCGTGTTAAACACGAGCCTTGTTTCACGACCTTTTACTGCTTTTATTTACTTATCGTTATATATTGTATGTCCTCTGCTTCTACCCCTTTCTGTCTGTTATTTAATTTTATGTTATTTATTTTCTGTTAATTTAATTTATTGTATTATAATTCAATTTTATTAATAAAAGTGTAATAGTTTCCCAACAAGATTTAAGTTCATTTGGATACCAAACTTAGCTTGGATATCGGGGGACTCATCCCCACCCTCCATCTCCATATCATCCGACGAAGGAGATTAAATCCCCAATTTACACTGCAGGGGTATCTTGGTCATTTCAATCCACTATATAAATATTTATTCTTTAACAAACACTCATTCAACACACACACACAAAGCGTGTTTTTTTCTCTATCTACCAACAACAGATCAATTACCAAGAACAAATTCATTAGATCTAATCCTAACATCTAATCATCACGAGCATCAATATGAGCATCACGAACATCTAATCGATCGATTATCTCCTTCTTCAGTTGATTACATCATGTTAGATTCATCAGATCTGTTCTTATTTTAGCTTATTTGATGTGAATAAGCTTATTAATTTATCATCATCCGAATTTATAAGCTTATTATTCAGCTTATTTTGATCGAATATCTTAATTATTTGTTATTAGTGATAAGCTGACTTATTTAGGTCCTTTATGTGAATACGTTTATGTATTATCATCATTTGAATTTATGTTGCTGAATTATAAGCTAGCTTATTAGCTTATTTTGATGAATTATAAGCTATCTTATTAGCTTATTTATGTTGCTAGTGTTAATAAGATTTATTATTAGCTATTTTCTATGTTCTAAATAAGCTCTGTTAGATTAATTTGTTGATATAAGCTGAATTAAAGTGGATTTAGCTTATCAGTTAGCAATAAGCAGTTTTAAGTAGCTTTTGGTTAACGTGTTTGATATATCATATATCATATATGATACTTTTTATACGTATGTCATATATGATATCATATATGATATTGCTTTGTTATATGTATATGGCATATGATTATCATATATGATATTTTTTTCTTCCAAAAAACAGTTTATTTATTCTTTTATATTCATTTTATATTTTCAGAATTGAAGAACATGAATGCTTGTTCATTATGTGGAAGTTTTGATCACAACAAGAGGAGGTGCCCTAAGAGGTTTGAAGATCAAGAACAAGTCGTGGTTCAACATTAATTTGTTGTTAAAGAAGAAATTGTTGTTTAAAAAAGTACTCTTTTATGTTTGATTGTTATATGAACAAGTGTTATAATTTTTTTTCACTTGAATTTTCTTGTTTTTGATCTTACATGAATGTGATTCTATTATATATCATATGTGATATTCTAGGAAATTATATATGATTTTATATCAGTTTCTTTTACATTTGAATTATCATATGTGATATTTGTATTTTACAATTTGGTAACAAAGTTTATCATATGTGTTTTCTTTATAAATCACATTATGATTTAACATGATCATCCACTGATTTTCATCTATATATTGATGTGTAAACTAATGATAACATGTGTCCTGTTCTAATGCTATTTTACGAGTGATTATGAATGTGTGCATTAAAACTTAAACAATACTAGACATAATATTCAAATCAAAATCGCAAGACATTGTACTAGTTTTCAGATGGTTTACAAAATTCATCATAGAAAAATAAAGGGATATCAAATTTTTTTCGTCGTGCGTTCTTTGCATAACCCCACATCCGTTCTTGCAATCTTCTCGTTGTTAAGGGGGGGGGGGAAATTTTTTTTTTTTTTTTTCCATATGCAATCATAAGAAAAACCCACACTCCGTAGCATTGTCTTTTTGTTAGCTCTAGGTTTGGTTGATGAGTGTTGTTTTTTTAATGTTCACTTATCTGGCCTTGGATGATTCAAATCTTCAAATGATTTGAAAATAAACTTTCTACTACACATATAAAATATTTAATTTTATTTTCAGGCACATTATCATATATGATATATTATAGTGTTACAGAAGTAGACTTTCAAGCAGATTATCATATATGATATTATACATAAAACTAACTTTTAATTACTCACCAGGAGATTACAGAGTTGCTTGTATTTTATTTTCAAGCACATTATCATATATGATATATTATAATGTTACAGAAGTTGACTTTCAAGCAAATTATCATATATGATATAATACACAAAACTAACTTTTAATTACTCACCAGGAGATCACAAACTGCTTGTATTTTATTTTCAAGCACATTATCATATATGATATATTATAAATGCTTAAAACCTAACTTATATCATGTATGATACATTACATAAGTTTTTACAGTTTGTTTAGGCAACTTATCATATATGATTTTTCACTAACATGTCATACTATATATGTTTAACGTAGAATAAGCCTTCGGCTTTGCCTTATGCTTAGCCTATACCTTCAGCAAAAGCTTATTCATGCTTTACCTTATTCAAACTAACTTCTAGTCCATTATTTCATCTCTAAAATCACAATATCATCAATAAATTCTTTCTAAATAGTGAAAACTTAACTTCTAATCACTTATTTTCTTCATTAAAGTCTTAATAACATCAACATACTCTATCTAAAACTTACTTATCACTATAACATCATCTAACATCAAAATATCATCATTATTAACTATATAAACATAATAAATTGAAAAAAAAATCACAATATGTTCATCAAAAACTCTATAAACATTAAAATATGTAGATGAAGTATTTTATACCTGAATTAGTGATTTTAAGCTTGTATTTCATTAGCTTTTTACTCGATTCTTCAGCTCTAAGCTTAATCGTTAAGATTTGTTCTTCAACAACATCTTCGACATCTTTTTCTTTCATTTTTAGTGCAATTCGTAGATGATCTTTGATTTGTGTGTGTTTTAGTGTGTGTATTTTTAGATCGGTGTAAAACTATGTATTTTTAGTGTGTGTGTTTGATGAGAGAAAAAGAAAATAAGTATCTAGATCTAGATGAGATGAATTGGGGGTGGTAGGTGTGTGAGGGAAAATGACCTAAATACCCATCCGCCCTTTTTTGTTTTTTTTAATTAAAAAATCCTTTTAATCCTAACCTTTGATCTATTTTAGATGGAGGACTGAGATTGCCCCCCCTGTATCCAAGGAAGGGAGGGTATCCAAAATAACTCCCCTCAAATACTTATATTATATTATACGTAAATACATTTAGCAAAAACTTAGGGCCCGTTTGGTTCGTAGCGGGTTTAGGATTAGGATTTGGATTAGGATTTGAATTTGGATTTGGATTTGATTTTTAAAAAATGTAAAATTAATAAATTATTATTTTATACAATTTTAAAATAAAATATATTGATTAATAGAAAGATATGCGGACAGGAAGAACACGGTCCCACTATATTTCATAATCCGGCCTAACTTCAGAGGATTGCAAATAGTTACGTTTAGTAAGACTTATCCCTAAATTCTAAACCTAAACCATTAATAAACGTATTTTTTATCCACAACTCCCAAAATCTAACCCCACCACCTCAAAGCAAACACACCCTTAATGTCAGTGTTATGATTAGTATCAAATCCCAAAATAAATTTAATTGCATATATACCTAATTTAAACATATATTAATGTCATATTTACCCACTTACAAATCATAATGGCATATATGCCCAATTTAAACATCATATATGTCATATTTACCCAATCACTATAAAATCAATTAAAATTAAATTTACGTCCTCATATCCCTATTATACCCTTAACAATATCATAAAATCATTCTATTTCTCACATCATTTTGCTTTACATTTCAATCAAAATATTTGCAACACCGATGTAATGTGCTGATCCATGTCCTGCACCAATCACATTTTCTAAAAGTGATTGTTTGATTTTTTAAAAGTTATGTAGAATAAACATATTGTGCATTGGAATTATCAGGTGAAATTTTAATCCATCTACTAATGAACACTATGATTTATCGTCCTGCACATTTGTTGTCTCCCTTTATAATCTACGTAGTTAATGATTTGTGTATCCATACCATATTACCATGTCTTGTTTGATACGACTGCACATTTGTTGTCTCCCGTTATACGATGTCTTTTCTTATGAATCAATGGAGCTCAGGACATGGAATATGGTCATAAAAACATACTTAGACATAAAATAACACATTATATATTTTAATCTAGGGCATGATCAACACATTATATCGGGGCTACAAATATTTTGATTGAAATGTAAAGCAAATGTAATAGTAAATTGAATGATTTTATGATATTATTAAGAGAATAATAGGAATTTGAGGATGTACATTTAAATTTAAATTGATTTTATAGTGATTTGGGTAAATATGACACATATGATGTTTAAACTGGGTATATATGGCATTTTGATTTTTTGGTGGGTGAATACGAGATTAGTATGTTTACATTGGGTATATATAGAATTAACCTCAAAATATACGGAGTAATATTTAGTTAAGTCCTTAATAAGAGATGGGTTTTGTTAAACAATGCCCACTGGTCAATTATTAACGCAATAATCTTATATACTTAAAGATTTGATATAATAATTTAATGTGCAGGCTTCAAGTTTTGTAACCATGGCTATGAAATTTGTACATAACCCACACCATTAATTGTGTATACAAAGTCCTCTTATTTAATGTGCAACATTGAAGTGTTGTAACCCTTGTTGTGAAAGTTGTACAAGTT
>BQNB010005071.1:0-35168 GCA_026074375.1 Tanacetum coccineum | reverse complement strand
CAATTTCAAATGGAAGAATGTAACAAGCTTCTGACAAATCAAGTGGACGACGAACTTCTCAGGCATAATGTCAGCAGACCACTATATATATTATTTTTTTAAATAATCATAACCTTATGTTATGTATTATTTTTTTTATAAATAATCCTGTAGGAAAGTTAAAACTATATATATTATTTTTTTTTAAACAAATACCTTATGTTATGTATTTATAATACACAAATAATCATAACCTAAGGTTTTATTGTTAAAGACTTATTATTCAAACTTAGGTTGTATTCAAAATGGTGAAATAAAAATGTAAACCAAATTTGTTGGGTTTTACAACTCTTCCCCTCTAAAAAGAAAATTTCGTCCTCGAAATTGAAATAGGTAGATGAATTCAGGGTTATCCAGATCACCAAAGATGACACGATTGGTATGACAAACGATAGTGGCGCGATGTTCAGCCAACCAATCCATACCAAGAATAATATCGAAGTCACTCATTTCTAAGGGAAGCAAATTAGCAAAACGAATCTTATCATCAAAACGAAGCGGACAGTTCTGATATTCGTGGTCAAACTTTTTATAGGAGTAGATATCGATAAGGTATAATTAAGTAGCGTAAGGAAGATGCTAATGTGTTTAGTAAATGAAACAAAAACCATAGAATGTGTTGCACCCGTATCAAATAAGACAAAAACAACACGACCATTCAAGAAGAGAGTTCCCGAAACGGTACCTGAAGAGTTAGCCGCCTGATCGAAGAAAATACTCGCCCCTTAGCAGCAGGTTGATTGTCGTTCCCATTTCCCCTACCACCATTTCCACCATTCTTAGGGCAATCCTGGCCATATGCCCAGTCGAACCACAAGTGAAACAAGCTTGTTAGGTTTACGAAAAAGACTCGGTCACCCCGTGTATTGTCTAGAATAGCATAGCTCGTAGTTTAATCGTTAGCGTATGAATTATGGTGTTGGGCCGGGTCTTTACCCACATGTTAGCCCACTCCATAGACCACTTAGGACACTTAAACTCTTGTATTTAAACACCCTTTCCAGCCATGGGAAGGGTTGGTTGTTCATTGTATTACCAACACACACTAAGTGATTTTCTCTTACTAGAACTTCCCATTTTCTCTCTCTAGAATCGGCCAACCCATCATCTCTTGATTGTGTTATGATATCCAATATACTACACTTAACACACATGATACTTGGTTGTTGCTATTGCTAAGGTTAGGTTAACGGGTTGCGTAGGCGTTATTTATGCTGGATCATTTTCACTGGTTGCATTGTGTTTGGGGTGCTCAGAGTGTGTTTCGGGAGTTTATTGGATTGGGGTTGATACAGGTAAGAGAAGTGTGGGTGGTTTGAAGAATGTGTCTAAAGGAACCTATCCAGTGGTATAGTTGGCCCAAAATTTTGAACACATAAGCTCCTCGACCAATATTGATCGAGTCGTCAATATTATAAGCTCGCATATTTTTAAGAAAGTGACAGTCCGTAAGTAGAAGCCTAATGTATTCCGGATACACTCGATATGTACGTAAGACAACACATCCACCCATACAACATCGATGGTATTTTGGGCGAACACTCCTAGGACTATTTTTTATACGTTCTTCATACCAAAAACGTGCACTACAATGTTGACAACTGTGGTCACAGTTTCCAAGACGCACATAAGCGGTAGGTGGACCTATAACAGTAACAATAATCAGTAAGGTATAATTATATACGTTGTCATCGGTTACAATTATGCCATCGATGATTACCTATTGGTTCTGTTTCCCGACTGAAATTGCTACTCCTATATCAGGATCGGCTTCAAGAGAGGTGCTAATGGTAATCACAATCAGAAACATAAAACGTAAAAAAATGCAGGTAACACGGTAAGTATACTTTAAGGAGAAAAACAAAGCAACAAACCTGTGCAACCGGTATCCAATATACGATCCCCCAAACAGGAACTCGTAACAACATAGGAAGCAAATTCCGCATTTGACCTCATTGATGATACACCACTATCCACAATGCAAGAATAACTCGGAAGTTCAGGCATGCTGACACTACTTCCCGGACCACAGTCAAGCTCACTAATAGAACACTCTTTGATGTCCAACAACCCCAGTTCCACTCAAAGGAACCAATTTCTCAAGGCCACATACCGGATTAAAATCCGATCGCTGTATACATTGTCTTTTCGACATAACATCATCGCGAACATTATAGGTACCACCACTAACAACACTAACAGTCTCCGGAATATCAAAACCCCCTATATCCGATATCGGTCTACTCTCACCCATAGCAACACATTTAGGGACCAATAACCTGCTACCACATCAAACACCGAAAGGTTAATGTGTTGATTAAGATAATAACTTACAGAGTGACACACACTGATGTAATGAAATCAAAAAAATAACATGAAGAAACTTAAAACCATGTGACTATACTAACTACTAATCCTCGCTGTTGAAAAACTAATAAAACTAACAAACGAATATTAAAAGCGAAAGGTTTATGCTGAACTATTTCTTATAAAGGAGTATCATCACATATTCTTTAACAAAATATCATTCCCACATTACAGATCATGTAACGACCTTGCTTTCAATCCAGATGCATTGTATTAGATTCAAGATCAAAAGCTACAAGTTTAATACATAACAATACATGGTAAAATTAATTTGCACAATAAAACCACAAAAGTGGGCCCCACCACATGTAGTTGTTAGATTTTAACATAACTTGAGTGAAAACATGAACTACATAACGAGCTTCAAAAACAAATTCGATTTGTTTTATGCAAGCACATGCACAGAGCCATACATTGCGATAAGGTAAGATCTCTAACATCAAATAATACATTAAAAAATAGAACAAAGAGTATAATGGTTAACACAATTCGGCAAATGTAATAGACTAAAGGATTGCCTATTATTTTAAAAGAAACTTATGTATAAACATTATGCATGTTAACACTACTCTCCAAACATAATGGACTAAAGACTCAAATATTTTTGAACATATATTTATACGTATTAAAATGAGCAAAGAATTTACCTTACCTGCATCAAAGGTGTGCAGTGTCATGATTCCTGGGCCACGACCACCACGTGGTTGTTCTGGAGCAAGGACACAATAGCCTTAAACCATTTAGATGTGGTGTATCATCCACCGACTGCATCTTCTATCCAAAACCCATCGAAGCACTTTGATAGCTCATCTAGTCACCCATTGCTCACAAAACCTACAAATTAGTCGCCAGAAAATTTTCAATTGAGACCACAATATAAAAATCCCAAAGTATTTTTTTATTAGAAAAGTAAAAACAAACCTCACGAATAGTAGCCAAAAACCTAGCCTATTTCTCACCTTACTTCACTCACAAATTAATCATATAATATAACCATTTTTATAAAATACCCGCAACAATTTAATAACTACTTTCTGTTCTATGAAACCGACATACCTGATGAAGACAATCATCAAAGGTACAATAAAAATCCAAAATTTAGAGAAAAAAAACAAAATCTTATAAATTAAAACCCATAATCAAAGATACATACCTTCTTTATTCTCCCAGTTATGTATAATTGAACATGAATCGATCCATTTCAAAGATTAATCTTCAGGCACACAAAAGAAAAACGAAAATCAAACCCTAACTGTTGCATTTTGATATGTGTGTGTATATTCTGGAAGGTTTCAGTGTATGCTCTGTGTGTGTGCGGGGTGAAACATCATTTATATGGAATACTCGGGCTAGAAAGTCGGACCAGACATTTGGGCTAAAATAAGCCCACCAAAAGATCGTTGCTGTTTGGTCGTTGCATGTAACGGGATTAGGAGTATGTATAATAATAACCCGATAACCGAAATCCCTACGATCCGTAATATATATCAATACAATCATCGTGATCCATGTGATAACGAAGTAATTTGGGCCTAAACATTAGGCTTGTTTTAGAAGCCCATTTTGGGTGCATGAAAAAGCCTAATTTCTTGCCTTGGGTGCATGAAAAAGCCTAGTTTTTTGGAAACAAATATAGTTTTTACTAATGAAATAAGATATTGTACAATTCTTTACTCGTAAAAAGATGGGATTAGCAAAGAAAATTAAAGAACCAAACAAGAATTTAATCAATAGTGTAA
Source organism: Tanacetum coccineum (assembly GCA_026074375.1). Lineage (NCBI taxonomy): Eukaryota > Viridiplantae > Streptophyta > Magnoliopsida > Asterales > Asteraceae > Tanacetum > Tanacetum coccineum. The sequence goes on along the minus strand of BQNB010005071.1, from coordinate 31,023 downwards.
TGATCTGATTACTTGTTTTCTTTCATCACTAATTTACTACCACACACATCAAATAGCTGTTCTAACATTTTTGAACAACAAAGTATTATTAATTAAAAATTAAGCGACATGCTAAAAGATATTACAAATCGCCACACACTGTCAAAAGAAACACATGATCATCATTAGAGTGCGTTTCAGCAAAGAAAGATGTGGCACCGAAGAAAATGCCGTGACAAGTAGTAATACACTAAAGACATGTATCTAAACCCAAATTAACCATAACGTCTTTGAAACATAAAACACATAATAATTACAGCATTCGCAAGAGACTAAAAAATCGACCAGGATAACGTTAATAAAATCCTCTTAACACTCTGTTCCCGAGTGTAAAACGGAAAGAAGAGAAATGAAGAGGACAAAGAAGAGAGAAGAGAAGAGGAGAAGGAAAAATATTGATTTTTCGTTTTGTGTTCTCGAGTTGGATAGAAAAGAGAAGAAGTGAGACCAAATTAAGCCTAAATTTCACTTCTCTCCAAATCATCCCAATTTGGGAAGAAGATTAGGAGGGGGAATTTCTCATAATTTAATTCCCTATTCTCTTCTCTTCTCTAAAAGAAAGAAAAAAAAAATCAGAAACATAATTAATTTTCAATTTCCTTTCCACTTTTTTTCTTTTCTTTCCAAATAGAAACTCAGGAACAGAGTGTAAATCTTGTAAGGACATGGATTTAGAAGATAAAGAGGAAGATGTATAAGAAATGAGTGCTGAAAATTCGTCCTCATTCTGCCATACATAAACCATCCGCATCTCATCATAGTCAACCAAGCATGTTATCATTCTAGGAATTATGGTTTCTTCTCTTATTGTTTGTATTGAAAATGTGATGATGAAAAATTCAGAATCACAAGGAATGCTTTCGACTATGTGGAAGAGACGAAGTTGGGATTGGTGTCGATTTGCTGAGACGAAGAGATCTATTTCTTTAGAAACTTTCCGAGCCTGAAAATACCAACTACTCGTTAGATGGTTCCTCGTGAAACATAATCAATATCAATATAAATTTCATAATTTTATAAAAAAACTATAGATTTATCTATGCTAAAAGTAATGAAAATTCAAAACAACAATCAAATGAACACACAAATTATAAATGAAATATAATATAATTAATAACATTGTAAAAGAAAAAGGTAAATAATAATAATGAGGAAAAGATACAAATTAAGATACAACCTTAACCTGTTGTCTTAACGAAGTCCTTCGCCACGAGGATTGTCCGGTAAGAACTTAAGTACCATGACTAAATGATATGAGAAACTATTGAGAGTTCCCATTTCAATTCCTGATTGAAAACTCGGGCATATATCGCCCTTTATAGAATGTGATTTGCGAGAAGCTATACACATTTAGGGAATCTAATCGATTTGCTCAGAGCTTTCAAATGTAACCCTCAACTCAACAAATACTTCTTAACATAAAAAACAATGCTCTAAGGTGACCTATGGCGAAAATGACTGGTTGCAAACAATATATATGGCAAAACCATGAAGGGATGAGAAACTTAGCATATGCAGAAAGCTTGCAACACAGACATTGTTATTGTCGTAAATGCTAGTAGTGTCCTAATTCCTGAGTAAATGTAAGTGTCACTACCAATGTCTAATGGACGGTTATGTTTTTTTTAAGTGGCAATGATATGATTATATAGAACCAATATAATACTTGATTAAAGGTCACAAAGGTCTTCAATGTGGATAAAAATCATACAACGATGAAACGAATGCATTCCAATATGTTCATATTTAGTTTTATAGTTTTCAATTTTCATAAGGTTGTCTATATATAATGCAAAGTTGTTGCAACAATCCACTATTGATAGGGTAGAATGTAGTCATGAGAAAAGTTGGGGTGAATCCATATGCATGTTAGGAGTTATGAGTTCTGACCCAAAACCAACACAATTGTTGTTTAGGCATGATATCACATGTAGGGACATTCTAGTAGTTAGTGAATCCAACCCACCCATGCCAATGGTTGGTGTTTATAGCGAGAACTAGCTAGATGATAAGAACGTGTAACGTGTTGTGTTTGATCTGAGCCATGCTTTCAACTCCGAGTTTGTTTTCTTGCTGGATGACCCATGAACAGGCTAGCGAGAACATTAGAAATTTATGTCTAGAAAATCTTTGCAACAACCCGTCTCGATAACAAAGTATATATGTTTAAGCATCCAAGAAATATAAAGTTGTCGACTATCATTATCTTATGAAGTTTTGTTTATTGTACTATGAGTGATATTAGTGAAAGAATTATATATTAAAATCACAACTTGCAACGAACATCTAATAATCTTCTATGCATGGTTATTAAATTCATGATTTCTATCTTACAATTTCACGATACTATATATTAAAAAAGATCTAGTTCACACGAAAGATATTTTGCCAGATAGGACCTTAATCGTATTCCGAACTCGATCATAAGATCTTAGGATCTCATTCAGTCCGATCTTACTTTTCTCGAACCACAAGTTAAAAAACCACATATTTGTTTATTAAGTTTTGCAGAATATGAAGAACTAGAGGCTAATCGTATTAAAGACTTCATAATCGCAATTTTGACCTAAATTTTAATTAAAGTGATATATATTATGATATATACCAATATGTAGATTTGCAAAATTTTATAATGCATATTAGAAAATGACACTATAGTAGGATTTTAAGATCCCGACCCGATTTTGCGATCACGGTTTTGCAGAAAATAAAAACGATCCTTGATAAGATCTCGATTTTATTATTCTTTAATTTTGTGGACGAAAATCATAATTTGCCATGGACTATAAGAATAGTCGGGATTTTGAAAGCTTAAACATAGTCAAACCATAATTTTTTTGGCTGGTAACAAATCCTCACTAGTTAAATACTTTCTTAAGCTACAAACAACAAATGTCACAATCGGTAAGTTTTGAAAATATTAAATAAGCAGTAATTGTGGATATAACACCCGACAAAGAAAACTATAAAAAGGTAAGAAATGTTTCTTGAATGCTTTATAATAAAATATTCCATAACTAATTATGATTACATAATCAACTTGAGGTTCCATGTATATCACGAATTTGATATTGGTTGTTCTATATGAGGGTTTGCTTTTAGAAACATGTAAAAAAAACCTCAATTTTATCGTAGAAATGACGAAGTGTATGAATGCCCAACTGCTATAAAACGAAGTGTATGAGGGAAAACCGTAAGAGAAACTAGAAATAGATTTCGCTGCTAAACACAACCTAAATACTCTTACATATCCTTCTACTTATCTTTTTACATTCACATTTCATCTAGTGTAAGAAAATGGGTCTCTACTATAAATGTCGGATGATTGACATGTATGATGTAAAAGGAATGAGTAGAAGGATTTAGCATATTTCTTAAAAGGTGATGCATAATAATTGATTTATTAGTATGTGAGGAATTGATCATGACAAATGGGCTAGTATTTTCAGTGTTGAATATCTTAGGGTTCTTCTAGCTATGGGTGTGTTTGGGATTGCATCTGTTTTGAGATAATATGGTCTGGTCTGCAATATGTGGTTGATTAAGATTGATTAAGATACAAGTTGCTAGGAATAGAGAGTCGTGAAAGATGAGACTTCTTGGTCCTAGCATTGTATGTTGTGTAGGAGGTTAGGTTGGTTCCCTTAGATGCTGTTATGTGTGATGGATGATGACTTACGTTTTGCTTTCTTTGGCAGTCTTCTTGTGAGGTAGGGCTGCAAGTTCTAGTGTCAGGATCAGATGAGGATGTTCATGTGCTGGAAATGTAATCACGCTTGTTTTGGCTTTTCGTGAATAATAAAGGTGAACGAGTGGTTTGGTGCCCGTGCGTTTCGGCGGGGCTTCTCTTGACTTGGTTTCGTGGTTGTCGATTGTCGGCATTGTGTTAATTTTCTTATACCGTACATTTTTTTTACATGTTGTTAGTTGACCTTTTTTTGTTATTTGTGTGAAACGTGCGTTTAGAGATGACAGTGCCGATGGAATAGACGAAATGGAATAAAAGATGGCGACAAGTGATTTGCACCAAATCTCGTATGATGAGCTCATGTTTCGTTTCTTCATTTCTTTAGTTGTGTACGTTGTATGCGAAATCTTGTCTTTTATGTGCGCTTTATTTTTTTATAAATGTCAAACAAACATTTTGAGAGCTAAACACATTTCGGTTTTGATACGAAGAATTGGTATAGCCATTTTGAATTACTTAACGCACTTACTTGAAAGAGGACAAAAATGGAAGAGGAGATGTCGAGACTATTTAATGTCATGATCTCCCCTTTCTGTTTCCGGATACATGTTTAAGTAGGAACATTTGACTGGAGCGAAAATTGAATACTAACACGAAGACAACGTATCAAAAGAGAAACCCATTTATGACTGTTACCGTCACTGCCGCTGTCCTGGGCTGCTTCACATGCCGTATAACCATTGTTAAAAGGACACCGCAAGATCAGTTGTACCTATTAACTAAGAGCGTGGAACGGGGTCCTCGTCGCACGTTGTGAATTAATTGGAACAACGGACCTTGCGGGGTGCTTGAACAGAAGCTGTCAAAACTTATATTTTTATCACACTGTAGACGTGTGTTTTTCAATAACTCCTGGTTGAGCATTCACGTGGGCTCATGTGTCCCTATTAAGTAAGAGCATCAAATGGGTTGCCCGCTAGAGGCTGTAAGTTAATAGGGACAGCTGATCCCACGTGAAAGATAGATATAAAGTTATAAAAGGGGGTGGCTGATGACAGGTGTCCCCATTAAGTAAGAGAATCAAACGAGAAGCTCGCCTGAGGTTGATAAGATGCCTTTGGCAAAACGACGCATCCAATCCAGTAGACTCCATAGGGACAACTTGCGAAATTGAACGTTAAAGTAACAAATGGATATTATAAATAATGAAAAACGTACAATTCCTTTTGTTGTTAGGCTCAGACTAAATAATACATATTTTTTTGACACTTCAATTCCAGTTCTACAAAAGGCCCTGATGAGTGATAAGATAGATTTTACCAAAGAATGACATGAAATAAAAGAGGATGTCGCGAGAATTAATTTGCACCAAATTACTTGTCACGACATTCTTTTCAATTTCATGTCCTTTTTTGGTATAACGTATTTTAGCAATGATCTAGGCCTATATTGGAACTGAATATGACATGACAAAAAATTTATTCTCGTTACGTAAATATAACCTGAGCAGAAGTACTCAGTTTACATCCTTCAATATAAGAACTAATAACAAAAATATGTATACTACCTGTAGGCAATAAGTGTTAGGAGTTCCTGTCATAATATATGTGACGTGGATAATTGCTTTGATAAGTACATATTTTTGTCATTAGCTCTTCTATTAAAGGGTGTAAACTGACTAATTATGTTATAAGTTAATTGAACGCATCGAGAAAATATTTTCAATCTATGTAGTCTGTATGTATCAGTAAATATAGGATTGCTTATCTCAGTGAATCATCATTGCCCCAAGGAATGTTGGGAAGAGAAAAAAAAACTCGTTGTGTACCTGATTCAAAAAGGGAAGCCGACTTTTAGAGCACATTTTTAACCACAACTACATTTGAAGTTCTCTTCAACACGACCGATATTTACACGTTGTCAAAAATCAGTTGTTTCGGCAAACCACTTAATATTTTTGAAGCCCCTATTTGGACAGTCCAAGGAGTATGTGTGTACCAGTAACAACTAAGGCTCAGATTAAAATGTAAGACAATGTATCGAGGCAACCGGTACATGTAACAATTCATAATTTTCAGGTCATTATTTAGCCTTGTACTTTTACTAGTTATTTTAAATTTTTCATAAAAATTAACTTTTCTGGTTAACCGGATAGGTTATTCCGCATTCGTAGTAAAATGTATATTAAACGTAAACTCGACTCTAGACTAAATATTAGTCTCAATGTGAAAGTCCCAATTCACACGTCTATATGGAATATAACACATATCTAATGTAAATAACACAAGTAATAAATTTTCAATCGTGTAATGCTTTATTAATAAGAATCAAAGTATTACAATGTGTTATGGATCACACAAGTTGAATGACAATGTAAGATTACCCTTTGAACAAGTAAATTTGATAGAGTATCAACTTTACAAGTGAACTTATATAGACCAGCTGAGTGGATCTGAGGTCTACCTTGTAAGTTGGACAAATGAGTAAATGCCTATAATAAATACAACAATAAAAGCGATAGCATTTACTCCTTACAACATTCTCTATTTATACTAATACGAAGTTGTGTCCTTAGTGGGGGTAGTTGCAACGTGTCAAGAATCTAGTGGAGGACGTACGAGGTATTTAATGCACGTCCATTCTTGGAAACTACCCGCCCATACTTTAGTGAACAGTTTTGCCAACTGTTCACTACTTTTACCAACTTCGTACTTGGTACATGATTTAACTCAAATACCCTTTTCTCCCGCCATGACAAGTTATTAGAGTTTCCCGCCTAAACTTCAAAGAACAACTTAAGCTCAACTTGTTCTTTTTCAAAGGGTAATAGGATAGTCAGAGTATTGCCACCTCTGACTCTCCTTAGAACCACAACGTATTCCTTCTACATACCAGCTAATATCCATCCTAGCTGACGAGTATGTCTTCAAGTGATCTTCGACTTCCTTGACGATGTCTTTGACTTGAATACGTCTGGGGTTGCTCGCTGAGGCTTTGCACTCAGCGAGTCCTTTAATACCCACTGATGTCTATTAGCGGGTACTTAGCCTAATTTCTGTTTAAATCTAAGCACATATCATTGGGCTCTGAATCGGTCCAACAATCTCCCCCTATTTGAATATAAATTAAGCTAAGTAAAAAATTAAAGTAAGTAAGACACAACTTCTTCTTACAAATAATTTAACAGAGGAAAGGACAAAAATAACTATTAATTCATTACATGTCTTGGCCCAAGCCGTCTAAGTTATCTTGTACAATTTTCCTAGCCTGATCAACATCATCCCTAGCTTCTATTGTCAGCCCTATTTTCTTGAACATTTCTTCTGCCTCTGGAGTACCTCTCTGAATGGCATCCTGTAGTCTGATCAGCTGAGCAGTAGTGGCTAGATGGAATTATTCTTCTCTTTGAAAAGCTAAGTCAAAGTTACCGTTATAGTAGAAGATCCCTGATTTAGGCTCTCTAATGACCATCCCTTTTCTGCCTTCAACCCTTGGAGGAGGAATTATATTCCTATGCACCCCATCAACCACTACATTTTCTTTCATAAATACTTCCTGTAGGATCTATGAGCTTTTTTTTCTTTTCCTGTCATCCACTGAGATTCCAAAGGTTGATAGTTCAGGTGGAGGTGAAACGCCTAGCTTTTTTGCTTGAGTTAAGACCCACTCGAATTTGGCTTTGAGGCTTTGAAGTAGTAAATCATTTGACTTGCCTTTTGACTTGGATGCCATAGCGTGTACTTCAAGCCATTCACTAAGCCCTAGTGTCTTTAATCTGAACTTGTCATAAACAATGAGGTTCAGTAGGTCATTGCCTCTAATGATCCTCATAGAAGCTTCCTTGGAAGAGTTTACTCTGTAGCTGATCTTTGTGATTGGCAGTTGATCAACCCTATGAGAGATCTGATGATTGTATTCATCTAACATCTTTTTCCTTTTGGCCTCATACTCAGCCATCTTCTGAGCCTGAGCCCTGATTGTAGCAAGGTTCATGATTTTCTACAGTGATTTCTTAGACTTCTCTTTCTCAGCCTTGAGATCAGCTAATCTTTTCATCTCCGTAACCTGAGCCATGACATCCTCATTAGTCAGCTACACCTCTAGGATGACAAACAACTTAAAGCTTGATATTTTAGGAACTGAACCTCCTTCTTCCATAAAGGGCATGATGTCTTTCAATGGTTCTTCAGTTGTAATACCTTTCCCTTTAGATTCATCTTTGGGAGGAGTTGGCTCTCTTGGAGGAGAAGGTGGGAAGATGGATGAAGTAGTCTTGGAAAGATGTTTAGTGAATTGTTTCATCGTCATTTTGGTAACATCAGGCTTTATTAAGTTCAAAGGAGTTGGTGATGGAATTGATGATGTTGAAATTAAGAGTTTTAGTTTCTTTACTAGAGGTTCATCATCTGACATAATCTTCTCTGAATTGTTTTCCTCTAAACTCTTTTCCACTGATGCATGAAGAACCAGAGCACTTTCTTCATTGACAGGAGGGGCTTGTTCTACATTCATTAACTCCTGAGCTGGTGGTTGCCCCCCCTAAGCATTGGCCATAGTGTCAACCCCTGATTGTTGCTCCCCCTAAGGTTTATTAGGGTTCTCTTCAGTTGGTGTTTTAGGGTTGTTTTTTCCCATTTCTCCCCCTCAGCATTAGCCTTTTTAAAGACTTCTGCTGCTTCGAGGAGGAAAACCCTGTCCTTATACATACTCCTGAGATCTTGAACATGTTGGGATTTTGTGGCCACAGTAGATTAAACTGATGCTAGTTTGTCAAAAATCGCCTGCATCCCCTTGCGAACCTTGTTTTTGATTGACACCCCAAACTTAGTTTTAATTACTTTGCTCAGCTCCTGCTAAAGGGTAACAAACCTACTACTCTCTAGAGTGTTGAATGCATTGAATTCTCTATTCATTGGCTTGAGAAGAATGTTGGCGAGCTGATCCTGTAAGGTTTGTTGAACCTATGCATCAAACAATGGCAATTTGTCTTCAATGGATTCCAAAATAGATTGCTTGATGGAATCCTTAATCAGCTAAGGTAGAGTGTTCTTCACAGCATTTGAGAGTAGACCAGGCAAATTTTCTTTGAGAGAATAAGCAAGAATTGAAGGCACAAAGGACTGAATATCATTTGTCACTTTCTTGGTTATGTTGGACTCAAGCTGGTAAATCTTGTTGTTAAGTATGCGCAACTCTTCATGAAGATGACCAAGGGGGTCTCACTGAGCTGGCATATCAGCAGAAGCATAGAAGGTTTCACTAGTTACTTCCTTAGAATCATCATCAACTGAGTCAGGAGTCTCAAAGCCTGTCAAAGAGACCAGGTCATCATCAGGCATGGAACATAGTCTAGAGTCAAAGTCACCATCCCTTGACTTTGTTTGATTATATGGTTCAGCACCTAGAAAAGTAATTTGAGCGTCATCATCAGGCTGGCTTGGCTGAAACCTCTTGATTATTTTGATCTCAGTCTCGATGTCAAATGGGCTCTCAAGCTTTTCAGCAGCCTTATTCTTCTGATCAATCTCATCCATGATCTGATCAAAAGTGACATCCTCTATAGATTCCAAACCAGACTCCTTCACCTCCTCCTGGATATTTTGGTCTTGTACCTGCATAAATTTGTTAGTTGAAAAAGTGAATTTGTAATAGAGTGAAGGATCATCATTTGCTGCCCCTAAGAAGACTGGGTGTGATTATCTAGTTCCCTCAAAGTTTGAGACTTTGGGACTCTTATGGGGAGGGATCGCCATTCGCTGCCTCTAAGAAGTCTGGGTGTGATTATCTAGTCCCCTTAAAAGTCATTTTTTGATAAAGATGAAGAAAGAAATGCAACTTTTGGGACTCTTTTTAGTGGTTAAGGGACCCTTTGAGTCCGAGTGAGGTTTAGTTCAAACATGGGTTGACTTTCATGCACAAATGGGTTAATCCAACAAAGTCTAGAGTTTTCAGAGTCAAACATCAAGCATTATTAGCCTTTCAGTATCATCCCCTGAGTGCAAACACAGAGTGTAAATAAGATTTAGGAAGTAAGTGTAGACACAGACACTCTATTGGGTCGGGGGTAGCCCTTAACTTCACCACTCTCTCCTAGAGAAATTTGAGAGTGGTTGCTTGCAGTGCCCCTTATATTTAACATATTGTTACCTTTTCGGCTTCAGTGGTCTTAGGCTGGTTCACTTGCTCCTCTATCGATTTAGAGGTATCTAGACTCTTGGTGGCATCAGCGGTGGCCACTGTTTCCTCAGCAGGCTGAGTATCAGTGACTTGTTTCTTTAGAAGAATAACCCTGACCTTATGTGAAGACTTTGGTTTGGAAGAAGGTGTGATTTTCTTTTTCTTTAGCTTCAGGTCAGTTGGTGCTTTGGGCTGAGTGACAGGCTGCATAGTGGTCCTGGACGAGGACTTGTCAGCACCATCATCAGCATTCACTTTCTCAGAGGAAAGAATCAAAGACTATTCAGGCTCTTGAAAAAGTTTAGCTACTTTTAGCATATGTAAAGTCAAAGTGACTTCAGATGCCAAAGGTGTCTAAAAAGAAGTAGCTAAAATGGTGTAGGGTTTTACAAAAGTGAAAGCATCACTGATGTAGTTCTCTCCCAGCAGTTTCTCAAAAATCAGGGATAAAAACCTTGTATAACAAATATTTGCCTCCCTATACTTCTTCCTATTTTGAAGCTTATGAACCAAGTCAGAGAAAATAATTGCCCCAATATCAATCTCCAGCCCCCAGATAAGACTATATGCAATGGTCTGCTGATTTAGGTTCAGCTGGTCCTGTGATCCATGCATCCCACCCAAACACTTGACAATATATTGTATGAAAATTCTTCAGGTGGGTGTAAAATACTTGATCTTTAGAGGCAAAGAGTTAACAAGGACAGAGGATGAAAGGGTTGGTTTGTCCTTGTCAAATAAACCCAAAGTAGCCAACCCAGCCCTAACAGTCTCCTTGGGGGTAAAGGTACAACATTTGTACAAACATGTAGGCCAATGGTAGAGATAAATTCATCTTGAGTAAAGGACAAGAGTTTTTCAACAGATGAAAGTGAGAAGGTGATGGTCTTGCTTGCCTCATCTACCTCGACAGTATACCAAAATTCTTTGAGGCAATCTACGTAAGTTGCGGAGGGTTGTCTGGTTAGAGCGGTACTGATGCAACAATTTAAGAGAAAACAAAGCATGTGATGGTATAAATCGGTTGAGTGCTCAAGTAGTGCAACTGCATTATTGTAAGCAATGATACCTGCCTCACACTTAAAATTTACTTTGGATGATGGTGAAAGATGAGATGATTGTTGTAAAGAGGTTGATTCTGAAGCTATTTGATTTGTTTGAAAGAAAATTTTGCTTCTTTTTGAATGAAAAAAAGATTTGTGAGAGATGATGAAATTAGAGGTTTTAGGGTTTTGTGTGTGAAAAAAATTATGTGAGAGTGAAAAGGTGAACAGTTTATACCACAATTTTTTTTTATATATTTGAAAATAAAAGTGATTTGAGTTCCGCATTACATGCGAGTGGTAAAACAGTCACAAAAACGTAGGCCCTCTTTGCCCCTTCGTGTACTGTGATTCCTCATTTTCCGAGAAAGTTGGTAGATTAAATCTGAATTAAATATTAAGAATATTTTCCTTTGAACTTGGTAGTTACATATAAGTTACCTTAAAACATTTAATATTCAAGTCAGAGATCACTTAAAGCTTTTTTTCTTATCAGAGACTTGTTTTTGAATATTGAGCATACCCAACTCAGCGACCAATCTAGTAAAGCTAGGCTCAGCTAGTGGCTTAGTAAAAATATCAGCTAGTTGTAAATCAGTGGGTACAAAATAAAGCTCAATATCCCCTTTTAAAATGTGGTCTTTGATGAAGTGATACCTAATGTCAATATGTTTTGTCCTAGAGTGTAGTAGTGGATTGTTAGAAATGGCAATGGCACTCTTGATCCAGAGGACTTGAGCACAACATCCAGCAGCAGCTACATACTCAGCTTCAGCTGATGACATTGCCATAGAGCTTTGCTTCTTTGCACTCCAACATACTAACTTTCCACCAAGTATTTGACAGCCTCCTGAGGTACTCTTTCTATCCAGGTTACATCGAGCATAGTCCGAGTCAGAGTATGCTTTTAGATCAAAGCCTGATCCTTTAGGATACCAGATGCCTAGATTTAGAGTTCCTTTAAGATACCTAAAAATTCTTTTTACAGCAACAAGGTGGGATTCCTTGGGGTTAGCTTGGTACCTAGCACAGAGACATGTGGAGAATTGGATATCAGGTCTGCTACTTTAAGATACATCAGTGACCCTATCACGCCTCTGAACAATGTCTCATTAACAGAGACCCCTGACTCATCAGGGCCCAAATTGTTTGGGGGAAGCATAGGGCATTTCACTGAGGTACTATCAGCTAGGTCATACTTTTTGAGTACATCTTTAACATATTTTTCTTGACAAATAGAGATTCCTTTGAAATCTTGTTTTATTTGAAAACCCAGAAAATAAGTTAATTCACCCATCATACTCATTTCATACTTTTTAGTCATCAGCTTGCCAAATTGTTTACTAAGTTTTGTGCTGGTTGACCCAAAAATGATAGCATCCACATATATCTGTACAATTATAACATCACTCTTAGTTTTATAAGTAAAAAGAGTGTTCTCAATGGTACCTCTGACAAACTTATGCTGAATAAGAAATTTTGAAAGAGTTTCATACCATGCTCTGGGGCTTGCTTAAGACCATAGAGAGCTTTATCCAACTTACAAATATGATTTAGAAATTCACTGCTTTCAAACCCAAGAGGTTGTTGTACATACACCTCCTCTAAAATTTTCCCATTAAAAATGTACTTTTTACATCCATCTGATACACCATAAAACCCATGTAGGCTGCATAAGCAAGAAAGATCCTGATGGCTTCCAATCTTGCAACAGGTGCAAAGGTTTCTTCATAATCAATCCCTTCCTGCTGATTATAACCCTGAGCAACCACCCTTGCTTTGTTCTTAATGACAACCTTATTTTCATCCATCTTATTTTTCTAGATCTATTTGGTCCCAATTATGGTTTTACCATGAGGTTTAGGAACCAAAGTCCAAACCTTGTTTCTTTCAAATTGATTAAGCTCTTCTTGCATTGGAATAATCCATCCTTATTCTTCTAAAGCTTCAATAATCTTCTTAGGTTTCATTTCAGAGATAAAGTTAACATACAGACATTCATGAGCTGAGGCGGCTTCTAAGTCTCTGACCCTACTTCTAGTTGTGATACCAGCAAGAGGTTCGCCAATGATGTTAACTAGTTCAATGTGCTTTTCTCTTGACCATCTGTCTTGAGGAACAAGCGTTTGAAGGATAGCTTCAGTTGAGGGTGAGATGGTTGTTGGTGAGGATTGGGTGTCACTGATTGGTTCAATGATGACATTGTCTTGAATTTTAGCAGGTATAAGATTATCACCTGATTCAAAATGATCATGTTCACTAAAGGCTAGGTGATCATCAGCACTAGTGAACTCAGGTGGTTCCTTAGGAGAGACAGAGTCCTGAAGAATAGGTGAATCAATGGGAGTGATGTTTTCATATAAAGGTATGTAAGGAAAGTACTCAATATTGACAGAGCATTGAGTAACTTTGCTCCTAGGTTCAAGAAATTCATAATCAAGGAAGGATCTATTTTCATTAAAGTTGATTGCATCCCCTTCTGTGCTGGATTGAGAAATTGCTTCATCATCTTCACTGAATGTGACATGAATAGTTTCTTCCATTTCTTGTCTTCTGATGTTGAATACCTTGAAGGCTTTGGCCACCGGAGAGTAACCAAGGAAGAATCCATCATCAGCCTTTTCATTAAACTTTCCCAAGTGGTCTTTGTGATTATTAATATGCACAGGACACCCAAATACATGGAAGTAGCTAATATCAGGAGATCTTCCTCTAAATACATCATAGGCTGTCTTTCCATGTCTTTTCACTATGATGGATCTGTTTTGAGTGTAGCAAGCAGTGGTGACATCCTCTCCCTAAATTTTTTTAGGGAGGTTTACACTATTTAACATAGTTCTGGCTGCTTCTATTAAGGTTTTGTTTCTTCTTTCAACTACACCATTTTGCTCAGGGGTACAAGGAGATGAGAAATTCTGAGATATACCCTTTTCATCACAGAAATCTTCTAGCTTGTGATTTCTGAACTCTGTTCCATTATCACTTCTCAGCTCCTTTACCCTTACTTTATTAAGGTTTTCCATTTTTCTGATAAAAGACATGAGACAATCAGCTGCATCACTCTTCTTCTTGAGGCAAAATACCCAGGTTTACCTTGAGTACTCATCTACAATGACTAGGGTATATTTGTTGTGGCTGATGGTTTGAGGTTTGACAGGTCTAAACAAATCCATGTGAAGGAGATCTAAGGACTTGTTGATGGAAAATGATCTTTTTGTTTTGAATGATGCTCTATGATGCTTCTCTTTCTCACATGCTTCTCTTCATCATTTTGGTTGAAAATGGTTCCCCGAGTCTTTGTAAACAGAATTATAAAGTTAGCATCACATAGCTGACTGATGCTGATCAAGTTATGCTTCAGACCATTCACATAAGCAACCCTAGTAAAGGTGATTCCATTACAATTAAGTGAGCCATATCCTTCTGTGTCTCCGAAAGAGTCATCTCCAAAAACCACTTTAGGACCTGACTCTTTTGAATATCTATGCAGATATTGTTTAATCCCTGTCATGTGTCTAGAAAAGCCACTATCTAGATACCATACAGACCTCTTTAGGTAATCCTGCACACACATTTTCACACAGATTAGTTCCTTTTGTGAACCCACTTTTCAGTGGGTTATATGGATTGCTTGTTAGCAATCCTTGGGTTCCTGTTGTTGGGGTGCTTTTTAGGTCAGTCAGCTGGTTTATGAGCAATACTACCACATACTTCACACCCAGGGTAGTATTTACAATTGTCAGAATGATGGTCATTGAATCCGCAGTATTTACACTCTTTGAAGGGCTTTGGAATCATGGGAGCCTTATTTGGTGTGGGATTCAGGGGTGACTGAGCCTTGAGTTTGATTAATGTTTTCTTAACAGTAGCATGTTCTAAGTGTTCTTTGGTCAAATGGTCAGTGGAACCACATGTAGAGCACTTTGGTTTTGAATATCAATCATTTGAGAGATGATTTCTTAACCCACAGTGTTTATAGGGTCCACACCAGGTCTTTTGCTTGTTGGATTTTGAACTACTTGACTGAGAGTTTGATGGAGAGGTGCCTGAAGGGGTCTCTATTTGCCTTTTAAGACCCTTTACCTCTTCTATCAGAGTGAGAAGAAGTTGCTCAGTGGATGAGTCATCTTTCTTGTCAGTGCAAGATTCAGATACCACTGGTGATTTATTTTCAGTTGTTAATACAAATAATGCTTAAAAACGTTATTTATATTTTTCGACTTCTCTACGTTTTGAAGAGGACAAAATGTAAAAACATTCACAATAAAAATAAACGCTTACATGTTATTAATCGTAAACTTCCATTTCGACATATATCACTTAAGGTATGGATAAACAAATCATTAAACTTAATTAGTGATCAAGAAAATATTTTTTCTTCTTAATCCATCACTTTTCTACAAAACTATATTTTTCCATAATTACATAAAATAGTTTTGTTAAATAAAAATATTGTTTTATTTAAAAAGATAAAATTTGAAATTCAAATTTCCCCCCCAAAATGAAATAAAACTCACCAGGATAAACCTTCCCCACAAAAGGACAAAAATCAGAGCGTCAGTCTAGGGCGGCCCCCTAAGGGCTTAGGCGGCCCCCAGATATATCTGGGACCGCCAGGGGACCGCAACAGCTGGACGTTGGGAATTCATGGCTTATAAATATTGGAACGGCAATTTGTGGCTACATGACCCCTAGCCCAGAAGGCTTAGCGAGCACACACAACCAGGTTGGGTCCAGCCCAGAAGGCAATGGTACCCTTCCCTTTACACACGCGAAAGGAAACCTCTATCGCCCTAGACAAGACTCAAACATGAGACCTTGCCTAGGAGGGTAAAACCTCCATACCATTGGACCAAATGCCCGTTGGTATATAGATATCTGTTAATCTTGACTATTTTATGCATATGAATAGATTATGACAATTGGTAAAAAAATTAAACATAAATAGAAGAAAAACGATTAACTAGGGCTAAAGATTTTTTGAATTTTTTCTTAATTCGCTGTAACAACTTCATTCCATGTGTAATGTGCAATTGTAAGCATTGAATAAATCCAATTTCGGTGTTCACTCTTCACTATTGAACTAGTTTTTAACAGGTGCATACACGGTATCGTTAAATAAGATTTTTTTTATTTATTAATATCAATTAGTAATTTATATTTTTTTTGAACGAGTGATTTAACTTTGTTTAAGTGACATGTGTTGATGTTTATGTTGTTTATACTTAATCATAAATTTTTTATTTTAGACATTATGCGTGTTTAATAGTATGTAATAACCCTAAAAATACTTTTGTGAATATCCTTGCTTAAACTTTAAAGAGAAATTAAATACGTCGTTATAAATACAATATCGTGTATTTATTTTATCTCACAGTAATCCATGAGGTTGTGTATTCATTCTGGTATTTATATTATTTAATTTTTAAACCCTTACACGCACTGGTTAAACTTATAGAGAAAAATAACATTAGTCGTTATTGAACATGGATAGTAAAAGAAAAATACTTTTCAAAATAGCTTTACGTGATCTCACCAAAGAGCACTAACAAAAGTCATTCGTAGATGTACAATCTCATGTATTAAGTTATTTATTTTTTGTGAAGTTGAAAATTTATAGATACTCACACAGATGTGCAAAGCCTTCAACGCTTGTCATAGACAATCCTTATGAAGTGTTGTAAGACCACTTAACAAATAAAGTTATACTACACCTTTAATAGCATTCACTATGATTATACTACCAAAATACAAAACAAAAAAAAACATTCTAACTACACTGCCATGTCTTCATTTTATTCTCCGGCTTAGCTTTATATTCCATCTTTTTTCCACTTCTTTCACAGCTTTAGAATCCTACACTTATAAACACATCAGCTTCATTTGCACAGTTTCAGTTATTCCATTGGATAACTCTTTTACATCTATTTTCTTCCCTTCAAATATTCTATTATTTCTCTCTTGCCATACAAGGCAAACTGAAGCACCACAAACCAGTCTCCTTACTATTCTCCATATGCTGTTGTATGCTCTTAACTGAGAGTATTCCACAATGATGTTTTTCTAACTGTATGAAAACCTTTTATTGAGCATTTCTTGCATTGTCTTCCATACTTCAATAGAATACTTACCCATAAAGAAGAGATGCTCATGGGAATCATTATTTTGTCCATATAAAGCACATTTTAATTCTTCATAGGGTCTCCATTTCAAAATTCGATCTTGTGTTAACGGTTGTAACACCCTCAAAATCGGGTCGCAGCGGAAATGTAACAATGGGGTGCTACGTCAAAGTACAAAAATCAAGATATAGAAAACGACCTTAAATGGACGTTAAAAATAAGATTCATTCAATGTCATTACAAAAGATCAGAGTTTTCACGTTAGGTCCCATAGTTTTGATAAAAAGACATTAAGATTTTATAAGACAAAAGTTTCATTGAATTTAAGAAAATCAGAATCCCTCTAATAGATATCCGTCACGGCTCCCATCCAAGCTTATGCCTCAGCACCTGAGATTAAAACATGCTAAAACGTCAACAAAATTGTTGAGTGAATTCATAGGTTTATCAGGAAATAGCGTGGACCACAAGATCGAAGTAATAGTAGACTATGAAACATATTCAATAGTCTAAAACATGTATTATTGCCCTAAGCTCATGACACCGAACCTTAACGTAATAAACTGTAATCAAACCAGTACTCGAGGTTTGTGCCCCAACACGGATACAGATGTTACAAAAACATCCTACGAATTTTCTCAATACAGATGCTGCCAAACATCCTACGAATTTTCTTCGAATGTTAAATGCACCATGAGTCAACTTGTGACCCCAAGTAAGGTGGGGATTGTCAGTCCCGATAGATCTATCCATAACACTAGCGTATACCCAGCAGGTAATTAACGGTTCATGATAAAAGGGGACTTAAATGGCAATACGGTAACTTAGGCAATAATGTAATCAGGAAATAGCATACAGTTTTGAAAACACTTGTGTCCAAAGAAATCAAGCATGTAATCTCCCCCGAATTTAATAAAACAAGTAGTAGAAAAAGGGGCTACGAACTCACCTTGAGTGAATGGTAATCAACAAGTATTCACAATAGAAAAAGCGTCACGCTTACGATCGAATGCAACCTAATCCAATATAGGTCGTATAAGTACTAAACACTTGATTATTTATAGGTCGTATAGCTCATCATACTATCGTTCGGGCTATCATAATTAAGAGGTCATGTAGTGACGTATGAGGAGCTAGGACACTTTAAATCGTAAATCCAACAACTCGTCGATACGCCACCCCGAAGAGGCCTCATTATGAAACTCCCTAGTAATATAGTACTTTGATAACCACATATAATTCTATATAGTTCAATCACCAACTAATGGTTTTGGTAAAATTACGTTTAATAAGTTAAAACGTTTATAATTTCCGTTTTAGTAAAACTAGCATAACTTTTGCGTTTTAAGCCCGATTTTGACGTTTCTTATGCCCATCTTTTCGTATTAGGACGAGTTATCATAATTTGACATTTTCGATATTTTGAAAGGCATACAACAGAGGTAATGTTATTTTTGGTAGTAATCTTCGCGGTAACATCATTGGAAAATGTGCGATTTTGAATGACTCTTTCAAAATAGATAATGTAGAACATGTAGATAACTTAAGATTTAACTTGCTAATATACTGAAATAGGTTGGTGGGTCAAATATGTAAAAATAAGTGTAGAGTAACTCTTCTGAACATGATAGTGAAATCACTAAGAATAGGTAAGAGTTATAGGTAAGATTATTAGAAGAAAGACGTGTCTGTGCATGAAATAAAGAACTAAGCGCAGAAGAACAAATTTGTCCTTGGAACGAATTGATGAAAACTCCACGTTGTGTCAATATAAGAGAGATTAGGTCATGCTAATATGCGTCTCATTTAATCGTTAGCATTTAAGGAATTAGTTAGAAACTTACCTAAGCTTAAGTTTGATCAACACTTCTGTGATGCTTGCAAAATTGGAAAACAGGCCACGCTAGTCACAAAGCTAAGAATATAGTCTCAACGACTAGATGCTTAGAACTCCTTCATATGGATCTCTTCGGTCCATCCGCCATACAGAGTTACTGGGGAAATCTTTACACCTTATTCATAGTAGATGACTACTCTAGGTATACTTAGACAAGATTTCTTAAGAATAAAACCGAGGCTTTCGAGCAATTTGAAATCTTTAGTAAGAAAACACAAAATCAATTAGGATGTTCAATAGTGTCAATTAGGACAGACCATGGTAGAGAATTTGATAATGAAGTGCAATTTGGAGAATTTTGTAATGCCAACGGTATTACACATAACTTCTTGGCTCCACGCACTCCATAATCAAATGGCATGGTAGAAAGGAAAAATAGGACACTACAAGAAATGAGTAGAACAATGTTGAATGAACAATCGTTACCATAAAAGTTTTGGTGTAACACCGTAGATACTTTAACATATATCCTCAACCGAATTCTAATTAGAGCTATCTTAGGTAAAACACCTTATGAACTCTTAGGAGGTAGGAAACCTCCTCTTGATTACTTTAGAGTGTTTGGAAGCAAGTGATTCATCTTAAACACCAAAGACTACCTTACTAAGTTTGACCTAAAGTCATACGAAGGTGTCTTTTTAGGTTACTCCCAAAATAGCAAAGCCTATATTATCCTTAATAAACACACCATGAAAATTAAAGAATCACTCAACGTGACATTCGATGATACTCCTCCACCCTCTAAGACATCACCCTTGGTGGATGATGAGTTGGATGAAGAAGAAGCAATTAAGGATACCAAAAAGAAAAACATAGAGAATGACATTAAGGATGAAACTTTAGAAATTGATGAAATAGTCAATATTAAGGAATCTAGGAACCATCCATTAGAAAATGTCATAGGAAACCTTAACCAAAGAACTCTTAGGTCACAAGCCCAAAACCAAAGTAACTTCTTTTGTTTTATATCTACTATAGAACCTAAGAATGTGAATGAAGCCTTAACGGATGAAAGTTGGTTAATTGCTATGCAAGAAGAATTAAATCAATTCATTGCAAACGATGTTTGGGAGTTAGTACCACAACCTAAGAATATGACAATCATAGGAACTAAGTGGGTGTTTAGAAAGAAGTTAGACGAGAACGGTGTTGTTTCTCGAAATAAGGCTAGGTTAGTTGCTCAAGGCTACAATCAACAAGAGGGCGTCGATTATGATGAAACTTATGCCCCTATTGCTAAACTTGAGTCTATTAGAATACTATTAGCTTATGCTTGTGCTTTAGATTTTAAGCTATTCCAAATGGATGTAAAAAGTGCATTCCTGAACGGTTTTATCAATGAGGAGGTATACGTGGCACAACCTCCGGGATTCATTGACTTCAAAAACCAGATCATGTTTATAAACTAAAGAAAGCTTTATATGGTCTTAAACAAGCACCTAAAGCTTGGTATGATAGATTAAAAGTTTTTTTTTACTAAACATGAATATAAAATGGGAATGGTAGATAACACACTTTTTACTAAGAAGAAAAGTTCAAATCTCATCATCGTTTAAATATATGTCAACGACATTATATTCGGTTCGACTTGTCAAGACATGTGTGATGAATTTGCCAAAAATCATGCATGACGAGTTCGAGATGAGCATGATGGGTGAACTTAACTTCTTCCTTGGATTACAAATAAAACAAATGGAAGATGGTATATTCTTTAATCAATCTAAATATATTAAAGAAATGCTTAAGAAATTTGGCTTAGAAGATTCTAAACCAATGAAAACCCCTATGTCCTCGGATACTAAACTCACGAAAGATGAAGAGTGTGAGTCGGTAGATAGTACTAAGTATCGAGGCATGATAGGTAGTTTACTCTACCTAATGTCTAGTAGGCCCGATATCATGTTTAGTGTCTGCCTTTGTGCACGCTTCCAAGAGGCTCCCAAAACCTCTCATCTTGAAGCGGTTAAGCGTATATTTCGATACATTAAAGGCACTACGCAGTTAGGATTATGTTATCCTAAGGGGAACGACATAGAAACCGTAGTATATGCCGACTCTAATCATGCGGGAGATTATGTGGACAGAAAGAGCACTAGCGGTATTTGTACGTTCGTGGGATGCTATTTGACATCTTGGTTCTTGAAGAAATAAATCGCTCTTGCTATATCCACTACCGAAGCCGAATATGTAAGCGCCGGAAAGGCATGTCAACAAGCACTATGGATGAAACAAGCTCTTATTGACTACGACGTTCGACTCGACGACGTCTCGATCATGTGCGACAATAAAGGCGTAATTGACCTTAGCAAAAACCCGGTGAAACACTCTCGAACCAAACACATCGAAATTCGTCACCACTTTCTTCGTGATAATGTCCAGAAAGGACATATCTATATCGAAAAAGTGCCATCCGTCGACAACATCGCCGACATTCTTACTAAACCTCTTAAACGTGAATCATTTAACTATCTACGTCTTGGTTTAGGAATGATGGAACACATTCCAAAATCATTTCTCTCTTCTTCTGTCTCGACTCTAGTCCGTGTTCCACTTCGTGTCGTGACAACTTAAATACTTCGTCCGAAGTACTTTAAGCGAAATGCAAATTAAAACGTCACTTCTTCTGTAAAAATATTCTGTCAAAAATCGAGTCAAAAACCCTCTGCTGAGGGCGGCCCCCATATCTAGGGCGGCTCCTTGATTAAATCAAGCGGCCCCCATATCGACATGGGACCGCCACCAGAAGAGACCAAAAGTCCGTCACCCTATTTTTTTGTAAAACACAAAAACAAACACCCCCTCTAAAACCACCATTGACGAACCACGAACCAAAATGATACGTTTCAAATAGTATACGTATAATATAATAGTATTGAAATTCCAAAATTACCCTTGAGGACAAAGGTAATATGAAAATTCACACGAAAATATCGTACGTTATCCGGTAAGTGTTCACCGGGTCGTTTATACCCCAAGAATTATGAAATTGAGACCTCATTTTTGTTTGGACAATGACTTGAATGGTTCTAAATTTTTAAGTTGGTTTTCTATTTCTACGAATAAAAACACATAAAATACGCAAAGGAAATTAAACAACTAAGCAAATTAAACATGAAAACGTTACGAGGAATTTGAAGAAACGCTTCAATTAAGCAAAATATACTAAAAATTAAGACCTACGAATGCAAATTGTATTTATAATCCTAATTATGATAAAAGAAATTTTATCAGAAAAGAAAAAATATTTATATATATATATATATAATATATTATTATTATATATATTATTATATAGATTAGTTATCTTAATATATATTTTATTTATACATATATATTTTAATTATTTTTCTATTTTTATGATTTTTTAAAGTTTTTAACAAAAATTAAATGATTAAAAATACCAAACTAAATTTAAAAATTCTATGAAAATTACTGAAAAATGAACAAAAGTGTAACAGATTTTATAAAAAATATAAACTCGAAATAAGCTAACTCAATAAGCCCTAAAAAGTCCTAAATAAGCTACGGCTTTTTAATTAAAAAAGGAACTAAAAATGTATTTAAAAGATTAGGTGTGGGCTATCATAACAGATAGCCCTGGTCTGGTGCGATGGTTAGTGTGTGTGTATGTTGGGACGTGTGGGTGTGAAAGGTTAAGTCACAGGTTCGAACATGTGGCTTAACTTTTTACTATTTTTTTTATTTTTCAAAACTTTTTGGAAAATCTTATAAAACAGCTTGAAACTAACAACTTCTGCAAAAGAAACTTTTTGTAAATCTTAAACAATAAGCCAGAAACTGAGTTTAAAAACTGACAAATTAGACTTAACACTTATTTTGCTTTTTAAGGAAACTTGAAAACTTGAATAAGCTCAAACTGAAACTACTTAAGCTACTACTACCCTAATACTAACCTAACAAGCAAATATTAGCAAGAATTAAGCAAAAAAAACAAGCCATAAGCTGTATTAAGCACTTAAGCAATCTGATGTAAAACTGCTAATCAAACAGACAAATAGGCAATTTTAGACTTATTTTTAAGCTAATAGACATAACCTTTTGGTTATAAGACTTATACCACTAAAAATCCCATCTTCCAAACTACTTAAAACTACACTTATGTAGATACATGTAATCTTATGATCAAACCAAGAACAAGAGTGAGATGTGGGTTGTGATGTTAGATAGAAAGAATGGATGGAATGGATGTTGTTTATTAGATGGAATGTAACAAATGGAACAACCAACCCCCTCCAAGGCTAGGAGAGGGTTTATATACTTCTTATAGGCCGGCCCATGGGCTCCATAGGTCTTAATGGGCTTCCCATGGACTTGGGCCGGGCTAGTTTATTAACTAACGTTACACATTTACAAAGCTAAGACTTTAATACAACTTGGAAGGGACCGATTACTTTTTGGTTCCAACATATCCCCCTAAGGGATGGTCACTCATTTTTTAAAACTTTAAAACTAGATACTATGCTTGTCCTTTAGTCTTTAGCTTGTCTTTTGGCATCTCCCCCCCCCCCCCCCCCCCCCTTGTGAATTGTTGTAGAGATCATTGATTTTGGATTGAGCTTGTTCCTTGAACCTTGTATTTTGACTTTGTGATATTTTGAGCAACTTGAGATCCTCGACCAAGCATATAATCTCTTTGCCATCTTGAGATTTTGCCATCTTGTGGACTTGTGACTTCTGGACCGACATGCTCATACCTTTCTTGTTTTGTTGATTTGGAAAGCTTTAATGTTGCATCTTTCTTGAAATTCTTTTTAACTTTAACACTGTACTTCGAGAAGACGTACGATTCATAGTAGCGGAATTAGCGGAAGTCTTGAAACATGAACTTCGAGCTTTATGATGTTTTATGTTTTGCTCGGTCGGGTTGCATTGATGTGGCAATAGATTTGTTG
Source organism: Tanacetum coccineum (assembly GCA_026074375.1). Taxonomy (NCBI): domain Eukaryota; kingdom Viridiplantae; phylum Streptophyta; class Magnoliopsida; order Asterales; family Asteraceae; genus Tanacetum; species Tanacetum coccineum. The sequence goes on along the minus strand of BQNB010005071.1, from coordinate 7,144 downwards.
AAGCCAGTGGTATCAGGTACCTTCACACCATCCTTAGTTATCTGCATTAAAACAGTTAGATAAAGATGGGGGAAATATGGCTTTGTATTCGCCAGTTGGTTGGAGTAACCTTCGATATCCGTGAGGATCGACTTGTGATCAGGATGATTCAATTTAAGAGAAGAATTTTCTTGACAGGATTACCAGCTGTAGTATTACTCTTTCTAAATATACATAAGTATAGATTCATCGTTCTCAGCTGTTCTCATTATCGAATGTCTCAAAGCAGACAAAACACGATAAGTGTGAACCAGTGGTTACTATCTCATACCGATTGTTATAGAAAATTGTTTTAAAATCAATCGGTGTATCACTTGCAAAAATTGTTTTGTATCGACACACCGAGAGTGTAATCATTTCAAAAATTTCATAACAAACCGTTGATCATTTTCCTGGAACAGTTTAGATTCTTTTTAGAATCGCCACCATCGTTTCTTTTTTTTTCCCCAAGTTGTCACAAGTTTGATTCATAGAAGTAATCTCTCAAGTACTACCATGCGCTTGTTTGATGTTGGCTCAAGCAGTGATTTACATCTTCATTTGAGAATACCTAAGTATCATCTCGGATTGTTCTGGCAAAATCACAAGAATCTTACTGGACTCTAATGATATTACTTGATATTCACATTGTGTGAGATAACAAGCTAAATTATGACAAGTGTCCTAATGAGATTAATGGATGATCTCTTTTGGCTCTAGACTCAATAGTGCACTTTTAATTTTAGTGATCGGAGGCTGGAGCAGACTGCCACCTTTTCAATATCAACTAACTCGGAGTGAGAAAGTTAATAGAAATGCGTGTAATCTCCGTGAGAAATGAAACAAGAGTCTTTTGAGAGACCTTGAGTGGCTAGGGAGGGTTGTGCATAGCGTCACTGGGTCCATGACAGTCTTCAATGTCAGACAACACCTTAGTGTTTCCGACAGTTTATGTATTGACCCGGTTTCTGCCTAAGTGTATGGAGGGCTTCTTTCTTTACACCCTTTATCCTTACATTTCTTTTTCATTCTTCAACCCCTTCAATGCTTACCGAGACTTCATAACTAACACCTTGTTGGGTTTGTTCCAGTGTTAGCTCCATCTCAGTCGGCATTATTCCCTTTTCTCACTTTTTCTCCTTTTATCATACCTAAGGACTTCTACACTAACTAGTGGATATCCCTGGGTAGATCCCTCCAGTTCTGGCTGGATCATGGGATTTGAATACCTATGCCTAACCACCTTATATCTCCATAAATTTAAGAACATGGCCGGTCTTTTGGGTATTCCATCACAATCCTTCAAAACCATTGAAAATTCAATCAAAGTGTTTGATATAAATATAAAAAATATTTACACTTTAAGAGTTTTTCATTATCACTAAAAGCCCCCCCTTAACATGTGCATCGATATTGTAGTACATGCTATGAGTAGAGTGTACTGAGTCAATTTTATATGATCACATTTCGATACAAGTTAGATTCAGTTTAATCACATTTTCTCCCCTTATCGAAAATGTTAATCCCTTGATATTTTGGATATCAATTGATTAAACGTCATGTGACAAAATGTTACAGAATAACTTATAGGAACATTTTAATGCTCCCCCTCAAATTATGAGGGATATGATATAGTGTTCAGTACGAAATTTTGAAAGATTTTGAATTTTGTGAAAAAATCTTGAAAAATCATCGTACTCGAACACTACATAAGCCTAAGTCTTTATAATTCTTATATACATATTCACATGTTTATTATATACGAAGATTTGACCTGAATGATGAGAACATCATATGATGAAATCATATGGTCCTTTGTAGCTGCCATAGGCCTCCTTCATACAATCTCCCATCAACAAACTTTTCCAAGCTCCTCATTAACCTTCTTTCTTTCAAGAGGTTGTCAATCTGATCTTTCTCTGTCCAAGCACTCTTCAGCGTTGCTTCAACTTTCTTTCCAAGTTATGAAAGTCTTTGCATCAAACTTCGAGGATAGAACAGATTCAGATACATATGTAACTTGAGCTTGTGTGGTTGGTGATGTCGGTGTTGAAGTTGTCTTAGCTTCCCCCTAAACCAGCAATCCTTTCTTGAGTAGATTCAGAACTTTCTTGCAAACCGCATCAAGCAGTCTTGATGTATAAAGCCCAGATATCCGAAGTGCACAGTTAACCCTTTCAAGAATTTGTTACCGCAACACCAAAGTCAATTAAGTCCCGGATGTATACAATTAATCCCTCTAAGTAGTCGAAATGATAACACTTAAGTCAGCTAAGTCCCAAATGAGCACATTTCTTCCTACAGGATAGTGACTATCTAAAGGAATCATCATACCTATGTGTACCTCTTTTATCAAATATTTCTACTCATTTTAAGAATAAGCTTAGTGATTGACCGTTTGAGGAAGCATTAATTGAATCAGAAAGAACTTTTCTCATGTTTTAAATAATTATACTCTCAACACTTACCCTTGGGGACTCAAATGATACATACTGACTAATGAAGAGATGTCTCTTCCACCATGTGATTGAAATAGTGCACCTAAAAGATTCAAAACGGCCTAAAATCAAAAGAAGCTAACCTCAAAAGACAAAAGAAGCTAACCTCAAAAGAAGGCCAAGGACACTATCAAGTATACATCTACTCCTTCCCCCTTGCTGGTTTCGACACGTCGGAATCAGCAAAACCTTATACGCATACATATTCGAGATCGTGTTTGAAGAATTAATAAGCTTAAATCTAGTCCGTGAGAATCAATTTCAAGGCTTTTAAAACTATGAAAGTATTTCCAAGCATTCCTAAGTCTTTTACAAACTATGAGGTGTTGGCAATATTGATCGAATGTAGTTTAAGGCCTGAATTCACTAAGTCTCAAATTGCAAATAAGTCCATAAAGATTTAAACAAATGACATCTAAAGCTCTTGAAGTTAATATAAATTAACTCCCCTTGAAATTGTTATCCGTCATTATCCAAAACTTTATCCATTATTTCATGACTTATTTTGAAAGACCATTTTAAAAGATTGTTTGATGACGCTTTCTCCCCCTCAAATAATGACCCGTTTTCTATTTAAAGAGTTGTTGTCATTGTTTGAGTGGTCGAATTGTCTTTGAAAATCTTTTTGTGATTACTGAAAACACTGATTCATTATGAAGACAACTTTTTACCAATAAAAATAAGATTTCTCTTATTTTAACACATAAGCGCACTGACACGTACACTTATGGAAATATAGGAAGCACGGGTTGTGTTGCAAAGTAAACACAAGCCTTTGCATGGTCATAAAGTAGACCATGCCCGAGAATAAATTCCCGTTGAGAGGTCAAGTTTTCTTTTTGAAATACTTGCCTTTAAGATGATGATCGGGTTGCTATCTGAAATAATAGCAAGCCATATGTCATGTTTTCTATTCGAACTTTATTTACAGCTTTGTGCCATTGTTGAATGACATTTCTGAAGCCGTAAATATTATCGATGCTAGAAAGCATGACGTGAAAATATATTTTTGTCTTTTTCTGATTTTTAATTTTGTATTTTGTTTTTATAAAATTTTATAAAAATAAAAAATAAAAATACAAAAATCTTTTTGTGTTTTTATGATTTTATATATTTACTTAGGATACAAGAAGATTTCTCTTCTTTTGAAGATAAAGCGCACTGAAGAGTACACCCTTCTTTTCTTTGAGGAACGGGGCCTGAAGTGTTGTCTACAGACGCCATTATCATGAAGCACGGGTGTTGATCTGAAGCGTACACTCATATTTGGATTGAGAGATGAACTTCAATATATGTTTTCATATATTGAACACATGCTGTCACAACCACCAACAACCATCATTCCACCACCTCCACCATCTTCACCAAACTAAACATACTTTATGCTTGTCTTCTCAAATAATTGTCCATCCACCATTTTGCAAGCAAGTCCTATGGAGCTTTACTAGTTTTAGGACTCTTTGTAGTTTAAAATTTTCATGTATGTTAGCATGTTATCTATTTTCCTTATGTATGCATGAGTGTGGTTCACACACTATTTTACTTCAATGGGATAATTATTGTTGGTTGCATTACTAGTATGCCATATTTTTCCCTCTTGCTACATGTTAGAAATACTTGTATTGTTCTAACTCGGTTTTGTAGCCAAGAAACCATAGCTCAATTCCTTGGTGCCCTCGAACGAGGGGAGGCGCACATCAACGGGAGCATTTATTCCGTCGATTTAACTAGCAATTCTCGATGATGTCTTTTTGATTCTACAAAAAGGGGGAGAAATAACATGAAACTCACTAAATACGTGTTTAAAAATAATTTTACATTTAATGAATTTAAATTTTGTAATCATCAAAAAGGGGGTTATTGTTGATAAAATATAAAGCCTAAAAACATTATTAATATTTTTCACATCTTTACGTTTTGATAATCACAAAATATAAAACATTTCCTTGATCCTCTTCATATGTAGCATCTTCATCCGACTTTGCTCCTTCAACATCTCGTTCTTCAAATTCATTGTTACTGTCTTCTTAATTATATGAATGAGATATGAGAGGGTGTGTGAAGGTAGGATCGAAAGAATCTTTCATCAGTTTCTCTTTATGTTATTAATTCAGCATCTTGAGTTGTGAGCTTTGGTATGGATAAAAATCATCACCATTATCTTCAGATTCAGACTGTTCTTCATCATGCTTCTTGAGGTTTTTTTTGTTTTTAATCTGCGCCATGTACTTTTACACTTCTTTATATATTTTATATTTTATTATATATTATATATATTTACGGTGTGAATCCGGCACGATCACTCATCATCTTGATCATCGTCACTTGATTTCCAGGAGATATCATCCTCTGAGTCATAATCAGGTGCATCGAGAACCCTTGGTGTAACACCAGTTCCTTCATCTGCACCAGAACCATTGGCATGAGAGCTGTGAGTTTCTTTACGGCTTCTTTTTGTGATTATCTTGAGTTGCTCAGCCTCTGTCAAAACCGCCTCAGAGATATTCTCCAACTCTGTAGTCTTCTGCTTTCCTTTTCCAGACTTCTTTTCTTTCTTTTCTTTGGGGACTGTGGGAGGCTTCTGTTTAGTGGTTGTATCTGTATCAGCTTTCTTCTTACTTCCTTTTGTCTTTGGAGGAATTGTTCCTGAAGCAATAGCATAATACTCTTTGTATGATTCAGAGTTGCGGATGTCCTTGTTGGTTAATGCTACTGGCAAGATAGTCCCGTACAACTGAGTGTCTTCATTCCTTGAGATGACATTGATTGTTGTGAACATTGGGTCATCTCTGGCATAATGCCAATTTACCTTGTTTCTTTGAGGAATTGAAGGGTCTTTATCCATGACAAAGTTGACGACTAAATTGGTGAAACGAGGATAGTACATCGCATTGCCCTTCTTCGTATTTTTGCTTGAGACTGAGCTGTCAATTCACTTAATTCAAACAACTGAGTAAAACTTGGAGCATTTTGATTTAAAACACTATTTTCTAGTTGAAAATTTTCCTGATTAAGTTGAGAATCAGCTTCCAAAGTGATGCAATGTTTTTCAAGAGTCGTAAAACTCTTACAAAGTTTTTCGTAAGTTTCTTTATCAACAAAATCCTTTTTATTGAGAAGCTCAGTCTTGAGTTCGAGACACCTTTGACATTCATTCACAGTTTCACAACCTTCATTCAGAGATAAATTCACAACAGTTTTTACAATATCATTATCAATGGCTTGTGCCAAGAGTCGTTCATTTTCACTCAAAACTTGATTCATTTTAACTTTGAAAGTTTTGGACTCCAAGCGATGTTGTTCGACAGCCTGTTCCATTTGATAAAAGACTTTTTGGACATCGGCAAGTTCTTCAACCAAGTATTGGTTGAAGTTATTGAAGATATCTTTTAATTCTTTGATAAACGGAAGTATTGGTTGAAGTTATTGAAGATATCTTTTAATTCTTTGATAAACGGAATGATTTCATCTAGAAAACAAGCCTTTGTATGTGCATCTTCCCAAAGCGTTCTGATCCGCTATTGAGATTTCCATGAGTTGTTTAAGGAAGAAGTGGAGTGCAGTTTTATAAAAGACACATTCATTAATTCATGAGAACTTTATGCTTTTAGCACTTTTGAAGATCAATCATCTTGATGAACTTAAATAGCGTATGAGACAAAGGCACCTATCCTAACAACTAAGTTGAATGTAGTTAACCTTGGTTTTGTCAAGCTTTTACTGTCTATTTTAAACTAAGAGATTTGTTTAATTTAATCTTAGTTAGAAAAAATCTGATCTTAAGTGTGTTATGTCAAAAATTGGTTAAGTGTTGATAACATCTTCACTCGTTCGGTCCTCAAAGAAACACCTTGATCGGTTTCCACTAAATGACACTCGTTCGGTCCATTTAAACAAGCACTCGTTCGGTCCATATAATCATACAGTCGTTCGGTCCTCACTATGAGTTGCTCGTTCGGTCCTTCAAGATTCACTCGTTCGGTCCTTTCTAAGAGTCACTCGTTCGACCCTCACAAGATTCACTCGTTCGGTCCTTTCTAAGAGTCACTCGATCGGTCCAGTCAAATAGTCGCTCGTTCTGTCCTTTCTAAGAGTCACTCGTTCGACCCTCACAAGATTCACTCGTTTGGTCCTTTCTAAGAGTCACTCGATCGGTCCAGGTTAAGTGACACTCGTTCGGTCCATATTGAAACTCACTCGTTCGGTCCTCACTTTTAGTCACTCGTTCGGTTCAGTTTAGATGACACTCGTTCGGTCTAATATGTAAATTGCTCGATCGGTCCTCACGTTTAGACACTTGTTCGGTCCGTATTATAAGACACTCGATCGGCCCTCACATATAGACACTCGTTCGGTCCATGTTAGATAACACTAATTCGGCCCTCACATTTAGACACTCGATCGATTCACAACAAGTTACTAGATCGGTCCAAATAGTTTATACTCGTTCGATTTCTTAAGTTTGTGCTAGATCGACTTTTACATATAACTCTAATCTAGCATTTCCATTGAATCATGTATAATAATCTAACACACAAACAGTTAATATTTATGCATTTATCTATTCAAACTAGCACAAAACAATCAAGAACATTATTAAATCACAACGAATACTAAAACTCGACTAG